>WUQG02453506.1:0-12779 GCA_011317285.2 Androctonus mauritanicus | reverse complement strand
AATTTTATAACTTATCCATCTTGTTTTGTTATAAGATGTAATATTGCACTGATGATGGTTTAATAAAACTGAAAGTATTCTGCAATATATAATTGTTTTTCACTTTAGCTGAGAGCTAATAATTGGTTATTATTTATAAGAACCAGACAGAAAAGAATGCTATCAGCATTCTAAACTTCTTAGTAACTTCAAAATTCAAACTTTAATGGAAGGAGCAGGCTAAATAAGCAATAATTCTCCAAAAGTATTATATTATAGTATGTGTTGTTGTATTTATTTTAATATTTTTTGAAATGTTTTAACATTAATAGATGAAACAACAGGAACTATCTAGAATCTAAAAATGATTAGAAATTTTTAAATTAGAATTAATGAGAATTGCAATTTTATTCTATAGATTTTAACCAAATGAACAATTATCAAGGAAATTATTACTTTTGTAAATAAGAAATTCCTGTATTTTAAATTTTATTTCAAATAAACTGTTTATCTGAATATATTGCAAATAAATTAGTCTGAGTTTAGTATATTTAAAATCCATTTAAGTTCTTAAATAGAAAAAAAATATTTATTAATTATTAAAAAAAGTACAAAAAACACTTCTGATATTGAAGCCATTGTTAATCATTAACAAGATTCATTTGGTAACAAATAATAATGCAAATGATTCTAAACTTATAAAGTATTTAAAATATTAATTCTATCTTTAGCTCATATGGACTTATGATTACATATTCATATATTCCAGCCTCTCCTGACATAACTTGACAATAGATGATATAACCTCATTAAAATATTATATTATTTTATACCTTAAATTTCAAAGTAATTAACCCTTTGCATTTGAAAATATAATTCTTTTTGAATAGCTCATGGAAGATGATGATAAGAGAGTATTAATTGGTATTAATTATTTAAATTATAATCTTCATATAAAAATTGGAATTTATTATAAATTGTACTATTTAATATCTAAAATTTTAGCATATATGTAAATTGTAATAATTAAATACAAAAAATTTTATTTTTCACAATAATTTTCCCTAAATATAGGAAATTAATAATTTTGTTATCTTATTTTTTAGCTATATTGATTTTAACATCTCCAGCTGCAGTAGGATCCAAAGGAACTTTTGTTGGTTATTCATCTGCAGGATTACCTCTTTATACATTTACTGGGGACACTTTACATCACAATTCACAATCATTCCTACTCATTATAAAAAGTAGTTTAGTGCAGATACTGGAAGAATCTGATTCAAGGAAGATATTTTACTTTCTCTGTTTAAATTTGGTTAGTTTATGAAAAATTTAATATTTAAATTATGTAATTTTTTTTGTATGTAAATTTTATCAAATAATGTAATTTCTGTAAAATGTATCATAGTAATACAGGCTACTCTACCTGTTTTCTAGCAGCCTTAATTTCAAACCTTGCTGGATTAGTTGTTCTGCCAGACCAACAGAAGATCACATAAAAATAATTTATCAGTATACCTCTGACTCACAGATTTATATTTCTAAAACACCATAGATCATTAGAAAATTAAATTATTATTATTATTATTATTATATAGTATTAAAATTAAATATTATTAATACAGTAAAACTTGGTTATAGATGAACATTATAAAACTAATAGAATTGCTTGTTTAGATATTATTTGTTATGTCAAAAATTATAAAAGAAAGTACAAAATGCTTATGAATGTTCTATGAACATTTTTGCACATTAATATCACATGTACTTTGCCTAATTCTTTCAGTTTTGTTTTAGTTTCAATATCCACAGTAATAAAAGAGAAGATTATATAAATTTTTAATAAGGTATTTATAAAAATATCCTATTAGTGTGTATATAAGAAAAAAATGTATTAAAAAGATAAAGTAATCTAACATTACCATGTATACACTGCCAAACGATTATATCAAAAGTTAGCAGTATGGCAGGAAATTTCTAAACACTTAGAAACAATAGTATACTATTCCTACTTGCTATTCTTATCAATTTCAACAAAAATAGCACCAAAACTAAGTAATATATGTTAAACATTTATTTTGTAAAACCTTTTCGGACTTTTAATAGTCTCTCTTCAGTACATACAAAGATTACAATTTACAAACACTTTACAAGATCTTGTAAAGTGTTCGTAAATTGTAATCTTTGTATGTACTGAAGAGGGACTGTTAAAAGTCTGAAAGCGTTTTACAAAATAAATGTTTAATGTATATTACTTGCTTTTGGTGATATTTTCGTTGAAATTGAAACTTAGAAACAAAAACACAAAGTACAAAGAAGCACTTTCTATTTTTATTAAAATCCTCTTCAGCTTCTGAAATACAAATTGATTCTATAGAACATAGAAGAAACAGTAACTATGGTAACTGATTAAGAACAAACATTGATTTCTTAAAAATATAACTAAATATCAAGAAGCATTATTTAAATATAGAATTGAATACAATAAGATTAATATAATCAAATATGTTACATTAATAAAAGATTGTAAACAAAAGACACAAATAATGTTTTTCTAAGTTCTATAATCTTTTAACTTGGAACATGATTTCCAAGCATTACTTACAGCAGTTGGATCTGTCCTGTTAATCGGTTTCACCAGTTATCCTCTATTATTGTAAATCATAACTGTTTCCACAATTCTTCCTTTCTTTGGGTCTTCTTGCTTCAGTAAGAGTTTAGCCTCATTCCAATTCACTGTCAAATCAGGCAGAAGTGCTCTTTGTGCCAATGCTGTTGTTGAGGCAGCACTTTCAATATCTTTTTTATGTTCTTTTATTCAATGATCTAGCTGTATATCCTATAACTTGACGTTTTGGTTCAAACCATTATCAATTTCAGGAATCTCATAAACCCCTGGTAGAGAGGAGCAGTCTAATCTATCTTTGTCATTTCTCAAAAATTGAAGATTGTATTTCTCTTATTAAAAACAATCTGTGAGCCTGTGTGCTTCTCTATTTTCTTTCTAAATTTTAGAGTAATTGGGTTGATCTCAACATTATAAAATTTTTTTATAGATTTATCTCTACTTTGAGTTTTCTATAGTTTTCTTAAGATATTTTGTTCCATAAACTCGTTATCTTACATTCTTCATATCCACAACATTTGGCTTGCTTCAAAATCCATTCTAATTCTTCACATTGACTAACGTACGTTGTGAGTGGGTTTGTATTCTTTGTAACAAGGCTCTAAACGCAGCCATTTTATATGACCTCTTGCGAATCTGCTTGAATAAATAAAGACACGTATGTATCTTTTCTAAATATGCTAAGATTATACTCTCCTCTTATTATCTTAATTTTTATATCTAGATATTCTATCTCTTGTTCACTTTCTCTCTGCTTAATTAGTTTTAAACCTAGTGTTGAGTCTGTTAACTTTTCTTCTAATTTCAAACAATGGTTGGGTTTTTCAGAAATAACAAGTATATCATCTATATACCTTTTATATAACACAATGTTATTCTTTAAAAGTGGAAGCACACTGCTTTCTTCATAACGTATGATCAATTCTGCTAGTACCCCTGCTAGGGGGCTTCCTAAAGGAACACCAACTGTTTGGATATAAACAGTATTATCATACTTGAAGTACGATTTGTGTATTATTAGATGGCAAATTCTTCTAATTAGCTCTGGATCACAATGTGTATCAGGTAGGTGTTGTAATAGAAATCTGTACATTAGTACAGATTTCAATAGGAATAGGAAGCCCCCTAGCAGGGGTACTATTAATTTTGTTGGCCTTTATTTAATTTTATTGTAGTCAAATTGCATTCCTGAGAATGGAACCTTTGATTTTAACATTATGTTTATGGGAATTGATTCTTGGTTTGAGTTCTTATCTTATGAACAGTTTTCAGGTTTGAATTAATTCATAAAATAAATAACTACCTGTATTTCAAAATTTTATAAAATATTAGTTTTTAATTCAAAAAATGTTATTCATTTTTCTGCAAAATAGGAAATTTCTTTTATCTATTATCCCTAAAAATTTCAAATGAATATAATGAACCACAATTTTTAGAGACTTGAAAAACCATCAGTCCAAATTAGCATAGAAGTCACTAAAGTTGGCCCTCAGTGGATTAATCTATATCTATCTATATCTATACTTCTATACTAATATATAAAATTCTTTATATGTGTGTTAGAAGGGGTTTAACTAAATATCTATCTAACGGATTTTGATGAAATGTTTTTTAAAATGTTCCTTACCATTACAGAATTGCTATAGGTTATGTTTTGAGTTAGTTAATTTACTCAAAATTTTTATTTTTTTAGCATGTTCCTAACAATAAGTTGCCGCATTCTATCGAAAAAGCCATTGATCGTGCCTCCTAATGGCCTAACCGACACTGCTTTTTTTCTTCTTTTTCTTCAGAGTTAAAACTCTGTTTTATAAAAATATCTTTGACCGGATCTAATTTAAATAATGTTCCTTACAATTCCAGAGGTGCTATAGACTGGATCTAACTTAATAAAATTTGTTAGGCAGTGCAATCAAATTACTCTAAATTTTAACTTTCATCGAAATTCATTAGGCGGCGCAGTCACACGGTCATTATTCTTTTGTTCAACAGTACTTAGGCCTACTCTACATAGTTGAGATACTTTTTTTGTTTTTAAAAGACTGCAGTTTCCTGTTAAAACATGTTTTGCTATAACAATAAGTCCCAAGGACAAACCCTAAAAGTTACTGGCGTAGATCTCCGAAATGAGGTATTCTCTCACGGTCAGTTATATGTGGGACTTTGCGAAATGGTTCACCAAAGAAACAAACAATATTAATTTCTGATGTCAACAATACTGCTTGAAATGTTGTCTACGAGGAAATCTTTAACGATTAACAACAACAATCACAACCTGGGCAACACCGGGTGTATCTGCTAGTAATTTAATAAAAATTCTTGGAGTTTATTGGGCTATAGTGATTGCATCTACAAGATATTAAGTGTCTTATTGGTCCATGATTGAAAAGAATATAATGTCACATGGAATAATATTGTGCCAGTAATGATTCTTAAGATTCAATAAACAAATATAAAGCATATTTGCATTTGTAACTTTCTACTGTACTTTACTGTATTTGTTGCTTTCTAACTTTTAAAGTAATAATTTGTAAATAGAATCCACTTCTTATAAATATATAAAAAATGGGTTCCATTCTCAAAGTGAAATTTTACAATAATAAAAATCAACAAAAGCAATACTTTAATAGTGAAATAATGATTTTATTTAAAGAAATGAAAGCATGGCTTTTAAAATCAAATTATTACAATAAAAAAATTATTTGATGTTTATTATTATTGATGGATAAAAGTAAATCCTCTTTTTTTTGTATAGAAAAATTACATTTAGGCACAATCTGTGAATGGTTTTTTTACATAATGTGCCAGTGAAACTATGGCAGCCAGGGGTATCCTATTTCTTCTTGATCTGCCATTTTGATTTTTCAAATTTTGTAGCAGATGGAATTTCTGCTGCAAATTATCTTACTGTATACATATGTGGTTTGAAATGTGTTATCTAAATAAAAGTGCATGAATTGTGTGAATGAAAGTGGATAATTCATGCACTTTTATTTAGATAATTGCGTTTTGAATAGGAAAATATATTTTCTATCCTTCTCTGCATTGGAACAAATTATAATTTATTATATTTTATTAGCAAATCTTGTATCTTCCTTCTGCTATAGATCAAATTAAGTCTTCAAGTAAGAAAAAATTTAAGTATCCTTGATTAGTTACAAAAAGTTTAGCCCTCTTATCTATTTTGTACTTAAAGTTGCCATATTTTAAAAAGTATAAAATAGGGCAATTACAAATAAGTCAATGTTTTATTTTTTTGAAAATATTTGTATATTAACATTAGCTTCAGTTATAAATCATTAAGTATTGATTTCAAATATATCTTGTTTGGAATTTTATTTGAAATTGAAATTTTATTTTTCAAGTATATCAGTTTCATCACTTACAGAAAACATTGTGATGAAACTGAAAAATAAAATTTCAGTTTCAAATAAAATTGAAAAATACACTTGAAAAATACTTTGAAAAATACTTGAAAAATAAAATTTCAGTTTCAAATAAAATTTCAAATATAGGTATTTTCTGGTGATATATTTTTTAAAATATGCCATCTATCAGATGTGCAGTTTCTTGTTGTTCAAAATTGTATTTGTAAATCCTTTTAAACTTTTTTTGATAGTTTCCATAGAACGTTTGTATATTTAAAACAGGAATATTTAAGTTAGATAATTTTTACAAAATAGACAAACCATTAAGCCAGGAAGTTTTATCATCATAATATAGCTATAAAGTTATAATAAAATATATTAGCTATAAAGTTATAATAAAATATATTAGCTATAAAGTTTTATCTATTTTGAGTTTTGATAATTTATAAAATTTTTTAAATTCCATAATCATTTAACTGTTTCTTCACTTCATAATTAAAAAATTTTTTAGTAAAAATTTTAGAAATAAGTTGGTTTTTATGTATACTAAATGAATAATTATTTTCTAATATTAATTTTTCATAAATTATCATTACATATGATTCACTGTATAAAAATAAGCTATTTAAGCATCATTGTAGGATGTATAGGCTTGCCATATGTCTGTGATATCAATAGTTGTCCAGGGTTTTAAAATGTCCTGAATTTCAAATTTTCTTCATTCTAGTATTTTTCAATATTTTGAGGTCGATTGGCTCTGAAATGTATTGTAGTTAAGTAGCAGCATTATACTTGTGTAGATTATAGATCCAAATGCTACAAATTCCTAATAAGCTGTTTTAATGTATTATACTGATTAGCATTACCCAATAATTTATAAATTTAAAACCGTAAATTTAAGTTAGTTTAAAAATGAGTATTAAAAGAAAGTCTAAATAATGACAAACTTAAAGAAGATTCCAAATATTTAATAAGGCAAAATGACAACAAAAGCTGTGTAAAATTTTACAACTTTTAAGTACACACAATTTTTTATAATTTTAAATTAAACATCCTGCAGAAAGCACTCTTCAGAGATATCAATATGAAAATTGAATGACAAAGAAACAACTGACTAGGCTGTTTATTGCCAAAGATTATCCAAAATTTGGACCCAATCATAGATGAAAATTTTCATTTTTTAAATATGAGTAAATACATAATGGATTTTTATATACCATTATGTATTTACCTGAATTTCCCTCAATGTATATAATGAAAAAAGTGGATCCCTCCCATGGCAATGTCCTGATTAGGTTCAGGGAATTATGGCAATTCTAAGAATGTAGGATATGATCTTTGAATTTTAAGGTTGTCCTATTGAAAATAAGATGTGGCAGTCCTAACTTACTATCCATAATACACATTCCTTGAATGTTGTATTGGAAGTGCTGTTAATACCATAGTTTGTTTCAAACTATTGTCTTAATGACACTTTCAATACTCTTATAAAATCATGTTATTTATATATATAAAATTACATTTTGCATTCTTAAATTGTATCATCTTCTAATTTAACAATATATTTTAAATATATAATTGTTTTATAAGAATAATTTTATGATTTATAAGAATAATTTTATTTAAAGCTAATTTTTAAAAAAAAGATTTAAACATTTCCTAAAATAAGCTAACAAATTCATAGTTTTCAAAAGCACATATTTTCTTTTTGAAATTATATAATTTCAATTTTATTAAAATTTGCATGCTTATAAGTAACAAATGTTTTTATCTTATCCATCATTTTTTTAATTTATTGAATAATACAAGATTAATTTTTTTAGTTTTCATAAGACAAATTAATTCATTTTGCTTTCAGTAATTTTTTAGAAAAAATAAAATTTGAGTAAATAAACTAAATCTAAATTTGTATGCTGTTGATATGTCATAGATGCTTGATGTGATATCACATCAGTGGCAGTATCAACCATGAATATTTAAACTGCAATTTTCTGAGTCCTTTTTGTAGTAAAGTAATTTTTGAAACTTCTTTATTGAAAATATTAATTGATGATGGTTCTTATTTTCAGTCAATTTATTTTACAAAATTTTATGAACATTTTTTTGAATGTTTCATACAATTAACTTTTCCCCACCACTCCTATATTCTAGACCAGGAGTGGGCAACCTTTTAGATGAGCAGGCCAGATTTGACCATAAACAAATCCGAGCAGGCCACTGTTGCAAAAAAAATTAATCTTGTGGATAAGAAATCATTAGTAAACCACACAGAGGATTAATCACCGATATCCAAACGTATAATCCAAACAAGCACTAACTCCCCCTGGTGAATAAATTTTGAAATAAACTGTACATTAATGATTAATATTTAATTTGAACTATTAAATATTAATTATTAATATACAGTTTATTTCAAAATTTATTCACCAGGGGGAGTTAGTGTTTGTTTGGATTATACTCGTGGCTAAGGAACATTATTTTTAGGAATCATAAATATCAATTTTTTATTTAATGATTATTGCTTGTTGCATGATGCATATTAGAGACATTCTAAAAAAATCATAAAATCTTTAAAAATATTATAACAAAAGTAGTGTGACATTTGCCATTGCTTATTTTTTAATGATTTGATATCTGATTCAATTTTTGTTGTTGCAACACAAGATGTTTTTTAAATTTTCATTATTTATTCTCAGCCTATATTTTGATTTCAAGAATGCCATTTTGAGAAAAATTGTTTGCATTTATACATGCTTCCAAGCAATGAAATTATTTTTTTGGTATTATTAATTCGGTTTGGTTAGATTTTACAATGTTTGCAATACAAAAAGAAACGCACACAAGCTTATTCACTGCCAATAATGCTTACCATGACTATGCATGGATAGGGTTTTTTTTAAAGTGGCTGACACATGGTGCACTTATTAGAATTAGGTATTATTAACACTTGTAACAGAGTTGCAAAAAAAAGTTAGCTAAATTTAAATCATCAAAATAAAGTAGCAAATTAATTTTAATACAAAATGTTTTATAAAGGGCCAGGGGTTGCCAATCTCTGTTCTTGACTATATTCATATTGTTCTGATTATATGTTTTAGTTAATTTTTGAAATTTTTTGAATGCACCATAAAATGTTAGAACTAAATATTATTAGATATGAAAATATTAATTCTATTAAAATATATAATATTTGATATTTTATTAATTATTGTATTAATATTCTATATTTTCATAGTATTGTCAAAAAATGGGAAAATACAATATAAATATCTGCAATAAAAATGGGTGTGGCACTTTTGTTTTATTTCTGTCATTCCTTTTCTGCATTTCTGCTAAACCTAAATTACCCTGCAACATCTATTAGATGTACAAGAACAATAACTCATCTGGGATCCACTTAAAGTAAAGAATAATATAGCTGTTTCAGTTTTTTTTTGTTTACAAAAATTTGTTATAAAAATGTTTTAAAAATTTATAAAAAAAATTAGCTACAAATTATTAGAGAAGCATATCAATAAATATAAATTATTAATTATAATGATATTTTAATATCGCTATTAATATTTATGCTATTTTTTGACTAATTAATGCCATAATTTCATTATTGAAAATTTGCATAATGGTTTTTGCCATTTTCCAAAATGGCCCTATTTTTTTCATTTATGGTTTGTTTTATTCAGATACTTCTGCTATCCAAATGTAAAATTAGTTTTGTTGGATGGCTAATTTTTCAAGGTTTTACATTGATCTTGTATATGGAATGAGTTGTGAAAAAATTCTACAAGTTAACTTGGTTAGAAAGTTCTGAAGGAAATACTGTAAAAATTGAGATTCTGATGAAAATTAAATAAGATGTGATGTTTAATTTTTTCCATATTAAGCTTAAGTACTAACAAGGTAACCCAGTTGACAGTTGCTGATATAAAGAAAATTTTATAGGATGATCCATGTACAGATTCATCTTACAAAATTTTAGGTGTAAACAAAAACACACATTTTTTAATCTTGAAAGTTTGTAATTTTTTATTTCCTATGATTACTATAATAACGCTAAAAATTTCATTGTTCAAATGGTGATGACATTAACATAGTTGTTGCAATATAAGCTGAATTTGAATCCTGATGAAAATTTTCTTTAAATATCAATAAAGGCAATTTGTTTAAATTTTTAATTTTTATTAGATTCATCTTTTTTTCTATGATAACTATATTACTTTAGTGCTATATAGATTTGTTTGTACTATATTTCATGCAGTTTGAATACATATTACAAGATTATAACATTTTTTAAAATAAAATAAAAAAAATAATACAAAAGGTTTTTTATATAACATTCAATAATATATTTATAAATTGCATAAAATGTGTGTAAAAAAATCTTTCATTTGTATTTTGTTAAACATTTTTGGAATTTGTACTTAAATTGCATTGTTCTAAATGTGTTTGATTAGCATCTAATGAGGGCATGAGGCCAAAAACATTTTGCTAATATATATCTTGCCCAAAAGATTTGCAATTTATCTTAGTCTTGTCACCTGTTATTGCTCAGGAATTTTTAGCATATAATTTTATATTTTTCATATGTAATCACAATTGGCTACATCCTAATGATGCTGCTAATATATAATTTCATTGTTACATCATTATATCAGTTATATTTGATGCATGCTTTAATTATTTATTGATATATTTTTGAGATCCATGATCCATCTCATAATTATTACTCTGAATCTTAATATCAGTTGATGAAAAAATAATTATAGTTTTTATTATTTTAAACTTTGATGCTTATTTTATAAATTTGTGTGAATATAATGTACCATTTTAAAGTGAAATTTGCTTTATTGGTTTTTGCTAAGAGTTTTGTTTTTCATTGTTCTTGTTTATTTTAAGTTGTCAAAGATGGAAAAAACAAATTCCAACAATTTTATTGTGACTTCAAAACAGGTTGTAAACAGCAGATTGTTTACAATATCAATCAAGCATTTGGCCAGGGAACTAATCAATATACAAAATTGCTTCCAAAAATTTCATAATAGACAAATCTTGAAGATGAGGATTATGAGTGCCTTTTGTGATTGACAATCAAAAGTCATTATTGAAATTGGCTCTTGTAGAACAACTAAATGTTGACCATTCAACAGTTGTTCGACATAGGCACCAAACTGAAAAATCAAAACTTGAGTGCTATACGAGTTGAACGAAATGAGAACATTGTTGCATAATCTGTACAACAGAAGCAATCTATTTCTTGATTGCCTTGTGTGGCATGATGAAAGAATTCTATACAACCTATGCTATTCTGCACAGTAACTTAAGTGTCAAAACACTTCCCCCATACTGAAGCTGCATCAAAGAGATTATGGTTAATGGTTAACAAATAAAACCATCCACACCAAATTGATCCTGCCAAAACCATCACAATAGAGAAGTATTGCCAAGAAATCAAATTGTCTTAAGAACTACAATATTTACATCCAATATTGATCAATTGAAAGTGTCAATTTTGCATTTGTATACTACAATACATATGCAAAATTGGTAATTTAAATGTGAAATATTTTTGAACAGTATTTTAATAAATCCTATTTCCTTAGTATTTTTATATGCTCTGAAATAAAATATCTGAGTGCAGAACTCTTAGTAGTTGATTGCGTACTTATTTTTGCTATGTTAGAATCCTGCAGGGATGAAAGGGCAAAAGAAAAATATAAGCACTTTTTAATCACATGAGAGAAAATGGCAATTTTTTAGATTAATGCACACTGCTTTTTAATCCAACAGTTGCTAGTCAGGTAGAGTACTGATGCTAACTCTTTGTCAGTAAAGAAAGGCAATTTCCATTTTTCTGATTTGAGCTTAGATAATTTTATAGAAGGTATGATTATTTTCATGGTCACATGAGTTAGAAGTATCCAGCTGAAAAAAGAAATACAGTAAATTCTTTATTGCTAACAAGATCTGCAAAACTAAAATCGTCAGATTGCTGAAGTAGCCTTAAAATGCATCTGCCCACTTCAGCTAATAGTATAGATACTGAAAAGATTTTTTTATTAAATGTAATTTAATTATAATAGACAGGAAAACCAGAATGATGGCTGATGATATGAAAATTTATTCTATAGTATTTTATTAGATTAGTAAATTTTCAAATGACAATTTTTTAAAAGCAGTTATTTTGAATGGCAATTAAAATAAATTGGTTCTTATTAGAAATTAATTCTTATTATTTCAAATATATAATTTTATTTTTGTAACTTCATTATAGATCTACTTGCTAAGGAATTTACATTTTAGTTGTGTGCTAAGTCTGTCGATAATCAAAGACAATTTTCATTTTTCCAATTTTGTTTTCATTTCCAGTTTCATTTTATGATCATTGTATTTTTTTCTCTGAAATATAATAAAATATATATATATATATTTATTTATTTAATATTTATTTCTGATATTTATTACTTATGCTCTCTCTCTCTCTCTCTCTCTCTCTCTCTCTCTCTCGTATGTAAGCTGACCCCTATTTCAGAGTTTGAAAATTGATAAAAATATGAAATTGTGAGAGTTTTCAACTTTAAAATGTTAGAAAATTATGGCATTCATTGTAATAAATTTATAATTTCTTTAACCGAACAACTGCCAGCTGCCGATTTAATCGTCTCGGAGTTGTTACCGGCAACGGCTGGAGCCGATATAATCGGCTCTTACGATCGTATTAGCCTATAAAACTGATTATTTTTGTTACATCACTATACTTGGATATATCAGCCAATAGACACAGCTATTAGAAAAATTTTAGGACCCTCCTA
>WUQG02453505.1:0-34530 GCA_011317285.2 Androctonus mauritanicus | reverse complement strand
TATATGCGGCCCGCTAGAGACCTTACAGAAGTCTGTGTGGCCCGCGGTCAGAAAAGTTTGGAGACCCCTGTTCTAAACAATTAACGGTAGATGACTTGGTTAAAGTTATTAGACCGAGTTTCATCGATGTGGAAAATGATGATAAAGGTAGAACGATCATTAAATAGCTATAAATTTAAAAATATATAGAAAAATTAGCACAAAAAACATAAATGAAGATCCATCGGATTTCAATTCAAATCCGAAAACCTCTTTCATCTCTGCTATCTTCAGGAAGACAACAAAGATGAAAGACGCTCATCAGTTGATAAAAAACGCAATAAATTATTGCAGGATTTATCTGATATTAATTATAAGAGCAGAAGAAATCAGATCGGATTACCGTAACGCTATATTGTTATTTTTCATTAAGTTATAGCTTTCAGCAGTCGTTATAAATCGAAAAATGAGCATCAGGATGTGTATCTCCATATTCTAGGATATCTCGTAATCATTCGATATAATTCGACACGAATACATAGGCCTAGCAATTAATTCCAACGTTCGCCAGTGATTAATAACGTCTGACGTGATCATCACCAATTTATATCATCAAGGTTAACCCCATTATCAAGTGGAGAATAATAAACTTAAACGGAGATTGTATATCCCATTCATCTCAATCGAATAATAGTTAAATCGATCAAAAATGCCATATTTTAATCTCATTAAACTGCACCGAATCCAATTTTGGTTTCCATTCTCGGTGTATAAAATTTGTTTATACGATTTATATCATTAAATATCCGAAATCTGATCCGGAAACGTTAATCAGGTCGAGAGAGAGAGAGAGATTTTTTCCGATTCTGTTAAATATCAGGAAATCTGAGGATAAAAAAATGATAACTTTTCCCCCTTCTTAACATTTTTTTTTTGTTTGGTTGTTTTATAGGAAATGTTTCTGTAGAACGACCGAGAGAGATCGATGGCTTGATCAATAACTGTTCGATTATTACGATTACAAATAATCGTTAATCTAACTTTTAAGAAAAACAATCATCGTGCGCGATAAATAAATCCTCCAAATCTTATTTTAATAATTTCTAAAGCAATTAAATATAAGTTATATGCCAAGTTTATGCTCTACAGCTGCTGTGACATAATATATTTAAAGTCATGCCAAAGCTCCTATAAAGAGTAATTATTACAATTCCGCTATATAACTGTTCAACGATGAGTTATTTTCCTCATTTATTTATTACGATTATGACATTTGAAACTATTTTGATGGTTATTAAGCTATATTTGCGATTTATGGACATTATAAAATCATAAACAGTTTCGATCTGTTCGCCAAATGTTTATCATCTATGAACTGATGAGCGCAAAACGGTTTTTTTTATGTACTTTGTGTAATTTTATTCCCATAAACTGTTTTATATATAGTTCGAAATAACTCAGAGAATAATTAGACAGTTTACTGCACAATATTTATTAAAGCTTTTATTAATCTGTTGTTAAAACAACAGATTGTTGCTGGTAACAATTTTTATTTGTTAGAACTTTTTTTTTTGTTTTTTCTGACCTATTTTTATCTCTCTAATTTTTTTATTAGTATAAGTTGTTTAAATATAAAAAAACCGTATAAAATTAAAATTCGCTTAAAATAAAAATATTCGAACAAGATATCAGTTTAAAAATTTAATCCTCAAACTTTAAATTCGTTTAAAGTAATCTTTGAGAGGATAACTAGTCATAAATGTGAGGTTCAGATTACTCCAAAAATCACGAAAATATGTGAATAAATTAAATTTTGGGGATCCAGACCAGATGGTCCTGCGTGCTCCCTTCTACGTGGGCCTGGATCTTTAAACTTTGGTATCCAAGCTAGATGATCCTGCTGCCTTCCTTCTGATTAGACCTGGATCTTTGTATCAGCTGAACGTTTAAAAACTTATCGGCTCTACTGATAAGCAAATCACAGTCACAAGACATACACGAACAAAGACAGATTATGCTAAAACATACTTAAGAAATTTTGACATCTCCAAGATAAATGATAAGGTATTCAGACTCAATCTTTAGAGTTCGTGTAGAAATCTTTCAGACCACATTCAATAAAAACGATGGAACTGCTTAATCATCTAATGCCGTGTTACGAAACATTTCATGAATAAATAATGTCGTTGCCTAAATGATTTTTTTTCTATATATTACTGTGCATATAAATCATTCTAGCATCAATTTAGTGGTATACTGCTATTGCAGATGTCTTCGAAGATTCGTCAAAATTCTATTCAATTTGATCCTTTTCCATCTAGTTTCTTTTATGGAAAAAAAAAATTAAGCTTATATAGTTTTTCTTATTTGGCTTTATATAATTTGTTGGCACTTTGTTAGATGCAGCTTATTTCCAACAGTAACGAAAGTTCAAGAAACTGCGTTATGTAGATCGATAGAGAGCATGTGTTTATTGTGAAGTTGTTCAATAATTTGCAGGTTCATTTTATCACCGTCGTACCGAAGAAAAATTGAAAACCGCAGAGTGAAGTGCCTATTTAGCTTCGAAACTTTGGCGTTTAAAATTGGCAAATTATTTAATTCCATTATTAAATTGCACAATTACCTAATTGCTAGATAAAGTCTCTTTAGCGCTACACTCTTATTTACTTTTACATTATTTAGACAGCATTAAAAATAATTGTTTTCTCACAGAAAATATATGTATATAGGCCTATATATTTACGAAATTTTTAATTCAGTTAAAATTTAACATGGTAAAATGAGCAGAAAATATTTAAAGAAAAATAACTGAATGATAAGTATTTAACTTCTCCGACGATTTAATCATTCGTTCACTGAAATTTTTTCCCTCTTTGGACGATTTAGCCATTCATTGAAAATTTTTCCTTTCTCGATGATTCAGCCATTCATTCACTGAAATTTTTCCGTCTTCCAACGATTTAGCCATTCATTCACAGAAATTTTTCCGTCTTCCAACGATTTAGCCATTCATTCACTGAAATTTTTCCCGTCTTCCAACGATTTAGCCATTCATTCACTGAAATTCTTTTCCTTTTCGACGATTCATACATTCATTTACTGAAAAATTTTCTCGATGATTCACTCATTCATTCACTGAAATTTTTTCCTTTTCGACGATTCAGCCATTCATTCACTGAAATTTTTTCCTTTTCGACGATTCATATATTCATTTACTGAAAATTTTTCCTCCTTTTTGACGATTTATACATTCATTCGCTGAATTTTTTTAACGTAAATTTATATCGCTATCGTTATTAATGATATTTTTTCCTCTCAATTATTTAGATAATAAAATTTTTTTATATTTTACTACCTAATAAATACTATCTGATAACATCGACTATTTTCTTTATAATAAAATTTCGAATTTTAATGTCGCTTAATTCGATTAAAGTGAAGTAAGACAGAGTAGTTCGCATTAATGTCTAATCAATTAAAGATACCGTTAACTTTAATTTATCTGTTTAACATAACAAATAGACTAGCAGTTAAGTCAGAGAAATGGGCATCACTAGAGAAGAATGCAATGTTTCTTCGTTCGGTGATACCCCACTTCACTGACTAGATGCCAGATACTTACCGAGATTCAGTGATAAAGCCTTCATTGTATATATATATAATTCAGTCAGTCGTCGAAAAATGGCGATGATGATGATGTTTAATGCATCGGCATCCATCTATGGATCAATATTATGAATGGCTATTGAAAAACTAAGGTGTACGGCTCAGGATGATTCTACAGATGTATTAATTAAGTATTGATAAATTCGGCAAGTAGCAACTAATGATGCGCTTCTATAAAGGTGGATAACACTCGTTGCTGGCGTTTACAATGGGAAAAATTTCTTTTCAAGTCTAGAATCCGAAAAATATCGAAGTTCTTATTCGATTCTACGCAATTTTTGGACCAAATCCAATTTCTTTATCTCCCTTTATTCCGTTTTAAACTTTATTTGAACGCAAATGGAAAGATTTCTCCGACTTCCTCACAATTTCTGTTAAAAAAAAGGTTATAAAACTTGGCAGGTTGGGCAATAAATAAAATAATAATATTTAGACGAAAATAGTTTATCGTTTTTTTTTTAATATATTTTACGTATCGAGTTTTAAACGAAAAATATTTTTAAAATATTTATTATAAAAATAATTAAATTAATAATTCGTGCAGTTAAAAGTTTAATAAATTTATTATACTCGTATAAAGTGCTGTGTTAGCAGTTGATTTAAATTTGCAATTTTTGGCTTTAAAGTTTCTCCAAAATCTCTGCGAACGTCTTCGATAAGGAATAAAAATTTCTAATTATTAATATAAATTATAAAGATACTTTTATTAATAAACACCTCAGATATTCGCATTTATTAATAAACACCGCAGATGTTCGCATTTATTAATAAACACCGCAGATGTTCGCATTTATTAATTAACACTGCAGATGTTCGCATTTATCAATAAACACCTCAGACATTCGCATTTATCGATGAACTTGATATTCGCATTTTAAAATAAACACCGCAGATATATTCGCATTTATCGATGAACACAATATTCACATTTATCAATAAACACCGCAGATATTTACATTTGTCAATAAACACCTCAGACGTTCGCATTTATCAATAAACACCTCAGACATTCGCATTTATCGATGAACATGATATTCGCATTTTAAAATAAACACCGCAGATATATTCGCATTTATCGATGAACACGATATTCACATTTATTAATAAACACCGCAGATATTCACTCGGATGATTTATTAAAGAATTCTTGTCTGTAATTTTTTTATTTGCGTTTCTACATATACAGGGAGAGAGAGAGAGAGAAAGAGAGAGAGAGAGAGACGCAAATAAAAGGTTGCACAGTCAAATTAAACATCTAAAAATACATCTTTTGATCAATCTTTTCTGCAGCCGATAGACGTAACTGCGAATCTAGAGTGTTGACGTTACTATGGACACAATACAAACATAATAACATAGTACACTTTGCAACGACTCTATGCTGTAAGTAAACATGAACTTGAAAAGCAGCTTTCCTACAATACATCATTGCTAGAGCAGAAAAACAAACAAAAGGGTTTATTATTCTGTCTTGTCAATAAGTAAAATTTCAATAGAATGGAAACAGAAAATAGGTTAAGTGGATATAGAAAAGTGTTCGAGACGAGTAGTCGAAAAACCTTAGAAAAGGAAATTAACTTTTGCTACGAGATTGCTATAAATTAGATATTAAAAATTTTGTTCATCATTGTCTTTTATTACGCAATATTTCCTTCCTCTAGAACTAAACATTTCGCAAACAAGATTATTATCTCTATTTTTAGGGAGGGGGGAACTGTTACACAGATTTCGAGTAATGCCATCGCTACGCGATCATATTACCCAAAACCCATAAAAGGTATTTTGAAAATTTTTACCTTTCTACTGTAAAATTACCTGCATTTTTTAAGGTTTTGTTTTACTGTAGAAGTGTGAAAATCTAGTTTATTCTCTACCGATTTTTTAGGTTTTTTTTTATTTTGATTGCAGTATATTATATTAGAAAATAACTTTTTCAACTTGGACGAGATAGAAGTTTAGTAATCTGTCAACTTAATATCGTTGAAATATATTATTATCAGAAACTTTATTTATTAAACTTCTAAACTTTTTTTCTTATATTAACTCATAAGAAGATAGAAACTTTTTCTTATAGTCGCTTCAGTAGAGGAAGTATTCAAAGTCAGATTTTTTTCACCAATCGTGTGTGTGAACTGATTAAAAAATATAGCATTTCGTTGCCGAAATTTTTTGTCCTTTTTTTTTATCGTTCATGCGAAACTTCAGTGAAAGATAAACATTCTGTAAGAAGTAATTGTATAGAATATTTCATAACACAATTTTCATGTGTTTGACATTGTTATAAAAAAATAAACATTCTGTAGCAATTAATTGTGTGATAAAATAGATATTTTGCAACAATTATTTGATACAGAATATTTATTTCATAGCGTGCATGTGAAACGTACAGTAAGACCCTGTTTAACGCGGGGGATACGTTTAAAAAAAACCAAGCGCTAAATGAAACAGTGTTAACACGTAAAATAACGAGGATAGATGGAACAGGACAGTGAATAAAAAATATACGTAGCATTTTTTTATTTTATTTTGTAACATATATTATTACTATTACATTAAAGTCATTATAGATATTTTTTATTGCTAATATCGATTTGTATTCACCAATCATTCATGAAAATCAAAAACATTCGATTAAATAATTTATGTTGGTGACGAAGAAGGTGACACTTTTTTTTTCATTAAGAAGTCATCTAAAGTCGTTTGCCTTTTCCTTTTTCGTTCAGCAAGCATT
Organism: Androctonus mauritanicus; assembly: GCA_011317285.2. Taxonomy (NCBI): domain Eukaryota; kingdom Metazoa; phylum Arthropoda; class Arachnida; order Scorpiones; family Buthidae; genus Androctonus; species Androctonus mauritanicus. The sequence goes on along the minus strand of WUQG02453505.1, from coordinate 28,151 downwards.
GTCGATAGCGAGACAATGCATTCATGACACTTCGCCTTGCTTTTGAACTTCTATCAAAATTTGGATCATTTCGTATAAACTGATCCGTTTCCAATTTCTGTAATAGTGATTAAACTTTTTTTGTGAAAATCCGTTGCAAGTTCCGCAGTAGATTTTCGTATGTACTGCATCGCATTGATATTAAACGCATTACGAGACGGCATAGACAATAAATTAATGCGATTTCGGATTTATATGAGTATAACAGTTTGAAAAACCGCGCCAAAGTGAATCAATAAAAAATATAGAATTCGAAAAAAACGCGTTATATCGAAATAGCGTTAAACAAAGCAGCGTTAAGCGGGGTCTTACTGTATATGTAAACTGTGCGATAAAATAAATATTCTGTAACAATTACTCGATACAGAATGTTTATTTCATAGCACATGTGAAACAGTTCGTATAATAAAACAGTTGAGACTTGTGACAATTATTTTGATACAGAATGTTATTTCGTAGCACATGTGAAACAATTCGTATAATAAAACAATTGAGACTTGTGACAATTATTTTGATACAGAATGTTATTTCGTAGCACATATGAAACAATTCGTATAATAAAACAATTGAGACTTGTGACAATTATTTTGATACAGAATGTTATTTCGTAGCACATGTGAAACAATTCGTATAATAATACAATTGAGACTTGTGACAATTATTTTGATACAGAATGTTATTTCGCAGCACATGTTAAACAGTTCGTATAGTAAAACAGTTGAGACTTGTGACAGTTATTTTGATACAGAATGTTTATTTCATAGCACCTGTTAAACAGTTCGTATAGTAAAACAGTTGAGACTTGTGACAATTATTTTGATACAGAATGTTTATTTCATAGCACGTGTAGAACAGTTCATAGTAATAAATATTTTGAAACAGTTTTCATATACATTTCATATGTGCTATAATATAAACATTCTATATCAAGTAATTATTATAAAATATTTATTTCACAATACAATTTTCGTATAGATATCTCATGTATATGAAAATTGTGTTGCAAAATATTTATTTAGTAGCATGTCAGCTATGAAATAAACATTCTGCATTAAGTAACTGTTATTTCATCGCACAATCTTCAGAAATATTTCACATGTGCTACGAAATAAACATTCTGTAACAAGTAATTGTTACAGATTATTTATTTCACAACACAGTTTTTATAGATTCTGTAAGCAGTCTTCTTTCACGAATATTCATTTCGTAGATTTTTTTTTTAGTTATAATCGTATTTCACCATTTTTTGGAACCATTTTTGAAAAATTATAAAATATATTGTATCATATTTTTTGCAAGTGTTTGACAACGATAAAAGTTCATAATGTTTTCTAAGTTTATACGCTTGTAAATCCGAAAAGTTGATCCAATTCATATTATCGAGAGAATTATTAAAGGTTGATGAACCCTGAAAAAAATAGGTTAAACGTGATTTAAACCTTTGAGATAACGTAAACTGAACATTATATTCTATCTTTCAAAACGTTTATAAAAAAAATATATATATATCTACTTCATTTCCGACATGAAACACCTCGAAAATACGAAATGCTTAATTTGTATGTAACACTAGAACTGAAGAAAATTAAGTAGAAAGGATTGCTTATGGTTACGTTGTTTGAAATTCGTTTCAGCAGAAGAATTACGAATTCCTGATTGAAAAAATTACAAGATTCATGTTCACATATTCGTATTATCACATGCGAAACAAAATTAATATATAATTTATTCGTTACAGTAGGCTTTCTCGATGAAAAAAAAGAAAAAAAAAAAAAAAATATAGAAAGCTTCAGATACGTGTACGGAGTGAATAAGTCGGCGATCACTTTACCCGAAAACAAAAGAGAAAATTTGTTTTTTAATCATTGATAGTCGAGGGAAAATATATTTGACATCTGTTAAATTCCCAGAAGTATCTAGAATGACGCAATTTGCTGGGCAAAGAACCCACTAAATTAGCGATCCTTCTTATTGATCGATCGTCTACACACCGTCGGCTCTGCACTTTTCTCTTACGACAATAGCGCAGCCGTTTTGAATAATTCATAAAATTATAATATTAATATCACAGTGGTATATGATTTAGATGATGTTTAAAATTAAATAATTCTTGCATCACAACTAAAAAACAAAATAATACTCCGTAAAACCGAATTCTGCTTTCTGGTTTCGCTGTTCGTTTATAGCGTTACGGTTGGCATTTCGTAAACAGAATTTATAAATGGCGAAGATATACAGTATATATATATATATATTATCGCTTTAAATGTTTATAAAGTTGAGGAATTTAAAGAAAACACGCTCGGATGATATCACCTAAGCTTATTTTAGCATGTTTGATACCACTCGAGTACTTCAACGCCATCAGACATTCAGTAGTGTATCTTTAAAAATCGATCATCTAACGCTATAAGAGTAATCATTTCGTGCTGTATAAGTAAACACTCTTCTTTCTTTTCGCGAATTACACTTTAAGTTATAAATCCTGCGCACTTTATACCTGCAATCATTAGTTAATTAATCTGTCAGATGGTTTTGTTATAAGTTATTTATAACATACTCTTAACCCGTTAACTCTCTAGCTTTAAGAAACAACATAACTAACAAATCTTTTAAATGGTTTCACTATAAACTCTAGTTTAATTATAAACTTTACATGCCATAAATCTATCTTTCTCTTAATTTTATATTATAATAATGCTGTAATTTTTTTTTAATATTATAAATTTATCATTCTGCCATATTGTTTTTTCATCCTGTTGCCTCCCTTTACATATGGATTCTCCCAAAGGTACAATAAACTTTGATTGATTGAGTTTAATTGCTTCGTAGGATTGTTTGGATAAGTTTAAGGAGAGGCAAATGCAGCAGATGATAGAATAAAACGGCACGACTTCGCAGCCGCACTTAAGTCATAAAGGCAGATAAAGCAAATTTGTAGTAATTGCATCGGTTAATTTACAGCATGTTTTTTTGTTTAGCTGACTCGCTGGGAAGATATTGAACGAAGAAAAAAATCGAGAAACGTAACTTATAACAAGCAATATGTTGCGCCCTTTAACTGCGAATTAATGATGTCTGATAATTTGATGTTTCGGCAATTTCGCTCTACCGATTTATTCCGTTAATTACTTTTCGGACGAAAACCAGAAAAATTCGGAAGTTTTAATTTGTTACGTAATGCGAGGTACACTCGTTAACGCAGCTGTTGTTCGTTGGGGTTTATAAAATTCGGAAAATTCCATCGTAAAAATCATGTTTTGTAAATTTTATTATGGTTACCGATATGTTTTCCTTCCCTCTCAGAAACAGGATGATCGTCTTTAATTATTTGATTTTTCATCTTTTGCCAAATTATATATATATATATAAACAAAATAAATAATAATAAATAGAAAAATAACCGGTGATGCGTAATATGATAGCTTTCCAATTTTGTTTTTCTTCTTATAAAGAAAACGGGAGGAAATATTTTTAGAAGATAAAATTTTTCAAGATGAAAAGCCACGGAAGCAAGACTGATTGAATTATGGAAGTTATCTACATCGAGCACGAATAACCTTCATGTTCAGTGATACAAAAATCCGTGACCAGATTCTGTCATGTTTTTATGTTTATAATGCACTTACCGTCCAAATTCAATGCAAAAATAGTAGAGAACGGTGATGTGGATAGATACAAATAGATGAAAAAGGAAGAATTGCATTAGGCAGATTTTTCTTAGTTAGTCTGCAGTAGAATATACCAAAGATTATGTAGTCTAATATGAAGTTTTATATGCAATATTACAGACATACTGCTACATAAATATTAAATGAAAATTATACCCATTAGCAAGCCATATATGTGAAGTTACTCGACAGCATAGAATTTACAACATAGTTATAGTATAGAGATACATATAAGCATAGTTTATATGTTAAGAAACATAACAAAAAAAAAAAAAGATTTTTTTATCCAAATAGAATGAATTGTAACTGTTTTTGCCTAAAAGTGAAGCTCATTAATTGCTATGCTGGCTGTTCGTCTGTACGTTGTTTGTCAGTCTAGTCCTCTTCTAATAACTTATAAACTAATTGGCGCATTTTCATAAAATTTGATAATGATGTTTACCATTAAAGGTAACTTCGACGACGTATTATTTAACTTTGTAACCATTTAAAAATTTACGGATGTTACAACTTAGTCTTAATATATCTTGAACTATGTTGAATTTTCATGGAATTTTGCAGAGAGGTCAAATAGTCGATGATGATCTCGATAACGTATCAATTAACTTTTTATTTTTGTCTGTTTAAAGATGGCGGGCGCTCTAATTTCGGAAATTTATTGCTAATAACTTTTGAACTATTTGATTAAATTTCATAAAATTTAGCATGGTAGTCAAACTATTACAGTCGAATCTGAAGAAATAATAAATAATCCTGTAGTTTTACCCGTTTAAAAATGGCGAATGTTCAATTTTACGCTGTTTCCTTGCAATAACTATGGAATTATTTAATATATTTTCATGAAATTCAAAACAGATGTTATACCAATGAAGATATGTTTGACGGCATAAATTTTAATATTATGTATTTAATCGTTCCAAAATAAAAGATAGGTTTATTTTTTTCCACAATTGCTTGAATTTTGTTCAATCAAGGTAAAGATTGAATTTTTTTCGTTCATTCAAGGTGAAAATAGAATTTTTTCTCAATCTTCACCTATTTCTTAAAATTCTATTGAATAAATTAAAAATTGAAAAAAATTCACATATTGAAAAAATTCTATCTTATTTAAATCACCTTGGTATCTTTCATCTTGTTAAACCAAGGTGAAAGGTACCAAGGTGATTTAAATGTAAGATATTTTTATTTTTTCAATCTTTACCTTGATATATACCAAGGTAACGATTGAAAAATTGAAAAAATAAAATATCTTACATTTAAATGAAAAATAAGTTGTGTAGAAAACGATAAATATTTATAAAAATTAATTGGAACCATTTATGAGATTTAAAATTCTAATCGCGCGAGTACTAAAGTCGCAAAGGGAAAATTTGTAATAATGGTAGAGATCGATAACTGGTAACACTGAAGTCTACCGATTGGAACATTGTGCGCTCCCACGAGTCCTTTCAGGATCTTTTCAAGGACTACCTAAAAACTGTTTTAATTTCATAAAAGTAATTAACGTAATACATTAATTCATCAGTAAAAAAATTTTAAAGTTCGTTTATAATAGATTATCGAGTACTAAAATGAATTAGAGTTCAAACTAATCCAATTAAAAGAAAAAATAAAATTTTTCTCCTTTGCAGCAAGATGAAATTTCATCATCTATTAACGAGTATTTGAGATTAAATTCGTCGCGGATAAAAAATTCAAGAAAATACCTATATTATTTATCTTGTCGAGAAAATATAACAAAAATCTTTGTTTTTCTTCCATAACAAAATAGTTATTTAATGATGTAAAGTAAACATAAATCCTTGATTTGATTCGTTCGATGTAAATATTAGGATTTACGAAGGAAATTTTAAGAACTGCATCCAGACGTCATTCGAATTTTAAATCCGATCTTAAGCTTTTTAAATCCACTCGACAGAATTAGATATTCTCGATTTAACGTATCGAATGTTTAAATCTTGAAAAGATAATCACTTAATTAGTCGCAAATTGATCGTGTGAAGTGTCTGCAGCAAAGATTATCTTAATCATCATTTTAATTGAAATTTTATATTAATGTGAAATTAATTGAATTTTTTTTTCGTGTTCCTTCTTAGCGACATTTGTTATGGAATCGTGAACTTATTTATCAATAGAGCTGCCTAATAGTTTCATGTCATCTATAGCTGTGACAAACAGTTGCAGTTATTACATTACAGGACCACTTATTTAGTGTATGAAACATTCTAACAGAGCTATGCCAACCAAATTGATTGGACAGGAAGCAGGAATTTTTCCAATAAGATATCCACTAACATCCACTCATATAACACCAATATAGTTATCAATGTGTCATTAACACATTGGCATAAAGTTATAAATGGAAGAATCAACTCATAAAATTTCGTAGGTGGTTAAATTATTCGATATTTTTTCTGACTGTTCGTTTTCATGAGTATTCAGAAGTATTTCTGTCATCATCTTACAATTTTTATGCTTCTTAGTTTTGTTTAGAAAACCTTCTTTCGCTTTATAAATCAATGTTTACTGTTCCATTTATTCAGACTTCAGTTAATCATAATTTAAATACAGATTTTCTGAAGCTATATAAGTAAAAAAAAATTACTTTGTATGAAATATTAAACAGTAGTCATGCTGAGTCATCAGAAAGTCAATCTTCCGGATTGAAGAATTTTGACATATCGCGCCATTTATCGATCAAGTTATTAAATTTTTTGGATTATTTAAAATTTCTTTAAAAATACTTGTTCTAAAAAATATTCTATGCATCAGCTATTTAATTTGGATCATCGCAAAGAGCTTTGCCAATTGTGGAGGTCATAATATTTACTGTTCGGATGATTAGTGGACACAAACAAACAGTCGAAAAAAACTATATATACGAGTCACCGTGATTGAAAAACCCAGAACAATCCAATTTCAACGATCACGACATAGATTAATAACTTTTGATCCAGAATTAAAATGGAGTAAAAAAATTCCGAACGAAAATCGATAATTTACTGAAGAACAATATTGTATATGATCGTTTTTAATCGTAAATGATGATATACCGCAAAATGATTTCGCATATTTTCGTAAATAATAAATAATTATAGTGAATTCACTATTTAATATACATATATAGTAAAGTGGTGCAAGATAAATTGTAGACAGTGGCAGACTGGCTAGTGTGTTAGCTTGCCCGATGGCAAATGGAACCCTGAAGAAGTAGGCTCATTTGCCATCTTAAAAATTCTTATAAAAAATAAATTATAGCCTTATAATTGTAAGTAGGCCTTCTCTGTCTCCTGGCAACCACTGTTTTTAGATCCAGTCCCCACTAGTCATTGGATAAGATCTTGAATAAGACAATTCGACGCCATTTTCTTATTCTTCATATATATTTTGAGCTTTGAAGTTTAACTTATTTGGGAAACTATATGTATGTTTTAATTTGAAACTGTTTGTTTATGAATAATGTTTATTATTCCATGTTTATTGATATTTCTTTTTATATTTAAAATCTAAGTTATAGCTATCAGAATACTGTAATGATAAAATATGCAATGAATTTATCTAGAATAGGATACTTTTATGCAAAAATCAACAAGCTGTAGTTCGCGCCATTTTGATTTAGGAGATATATATTGTAGACAGTGCATAATGGGGTAAGATAGTAGGACAAGATGGTTCAGCCCAATCTTGTCTTATCATTTTACTTTTGCAATCTATTCAAAACATCATAGTTTTACTATAAAATTTACTGATGATTATTTTGAAATAAATTTTACTATTTTCTGTTGTTATAATCTTATTATATCTGAATAATTCTTTAAATCTGAATTTGTAGTCCATTCAATTGTTTACTCATTTTTTAAATTATATTATTTATATTATTATATTTTTATTTAATTATTTTAATATTTAAAAATAAATATTAGAAACATTCTCCCATTTCTCCCGTTACATAATAATTATTTAATGGAAGAAAATGGAACGATGTTTATTGAATTACTAAATTTATTAATCAAAAAAATTAAATAATTTAATTACAGACGAAATTTTATAAATTGTCTTTTATATAGATGAGCAAGATGGTTCAGCACAATCTAATTAATGAATCATTTAAGATGCTATTATAAAAGTTTTTTATCTTAATCTTATTTTTTGAATACAGTAAATCATTTTAATACCAATGTTTTCATTTATAATGATCCTTTCTTTGTTAAATTTAGGATTAGATTAGTTAAGCCGCCATATTGACGTGGGATATTCTGTATCTGGCGGCGGCCACTTATAGAATCACAAATTAGTCAGTACCCATGATGGGGTCAACCGGTTGGTTGAAGCTGGGGTTCAACGGACCGGGTCCGCACCCCTCCTGAAAAACTGGAGGAGTGAGACCTGGATTTCAACCCGGATCCTCCAGAGTGACAAGCCATAGGTTTACTATGGCAGCGTGGTAAAGTTATAGCTAAAATTTAGATATTTTGTACGAATATTTATGACTTTATAAACCAAAAAATTTATATTTTTTGCCCCGTCTTCTTATAGATATATGATATGATTTTTTTATCAATATGAAATTGCATAGCAAAACATTTTGAGATCAAGATATCCCCATTCGCCAGAACGGAGCGCTTGGATCTTGATTATCATCACAGGCTTAAACGAATCATTGTTCTGCTCAAATGACCGTGTCATAATTCAATTCATATCATAGCTCGTTTATCAATAATACTCCCTTAATCGCGATATTCTTTTTTTTTTTTTTTTTTTTTGTATATGAAATGCATACTGCAACGCTGGAATCGTCGCAAAAGATACCACATCGCTTTAATCTAACTTTATACTGTTATAGCGGATTTAGTATATATTTCCAGAATAATATATTTAGGTAATTATAGAAGCCATTTATCTCCCGATTTAATGTGCAATATAGCTTTCCGGATCAGTTTATATCGATACACAAGTTATAAAGAAGCATCGTAGCACTCGTCTGTAGTGGCGCAAAGTTTATTGATTTTTACACTTTATGAATTAACAAAATATAATTGTCGCTGAACAAAATAAAAAATGACATTTATCACCGACAGAAATAATTATTATTATTATATATTTCAAAATTACAGGATTAATTCTTTCATTTTTGCTTTTATACTTTTTTTCAGTGATTCTTCACGATTAGATGCCATTTTAAAAATTTAATAAATGTCAATAAAATGGCAGTGCCTCGTGGAATTTTTTAAAAATAAGACAATCCGCAGCATACAAATTCCTATTAAATTTATAATTAAGAAGTTTTTGAATGAAAAAGGGGTCCTCGTATTAAATATCTTACGCAGTTATGTAACGTAGTGAGATAAATCTTTGTTTTTCTTTACAAAGAAAAATATTTTTTATCATAATAACGGCTTTAATTAATAGTATTTACCTTATCTTATCTGGAGAAGAATTAAGTGGTTCAACTTTTCTATTTTACTATGAAAACAATGAGTAGACTGCCGTACAATTAAGTTTTAATGTCTCATTTATTATTTAATGTTTTGACATCGTCAGAATCCTGTAAACTCTCTTTATTAATATACACGTATATTAATTTTCATAACAAAATGTGAAGGGTTAAAGAAGTTCTTATTTCCTTAGCAGGCTATATATACAAAAGTCCTCCGAAGATATTTTTCAATAAATTCCAAAATTAATAAATAAAATTAAATTCGTGATGTAGCGCATTATTGCGTGTAGTGAATGACTATTTTATCACCTGTTCCGGACTATGCAGTCCCAACGAAAATATTAACTTTCGTGAGAATTACTGCCTATTTCCTTTCATGATATAAATGAATTAATCGTTCCTAGTATTAAAAACGTACCGCCATCCGTGACAAAGTTATTCATGCCAATGTCCGAACTACAGGTTGTTGTTACTACGCCTTGTTGAAATCTCTCGGGATTGTAACGGACAGCAAAGGTAATCAAATACAGTTCTAAACATAAATCAAACAGAAGAGAGAGAGAGCAATGTCCTGAGTACGACTGGTTCCAGATACTTAATCCTCGAAGTTGCAATAAAAGGCAAAAAAAATGTGCAATTTTAGATCTCGAACGACATAAGTTGTAATAAATATTATTCACAAACTTTTTACTTTTATAACACTTTATACTGGTATTATACGAATATAATATTAGAAAAAGAGATGATCTAATTTAGGAATGTCATTTTGAATTTCAACGCATTCAATATTAGATTCACGATCATCAAACAAAAACATCATCCGCTCAGGGCCGGATTTACATATAACCTAGACCAACTATAGAATTTAGGGTATTACGCTTCACTTAAAAAATAAAATGCATTTTAAATGGCATCCCAAATGTCACAGTTTAAGAGCCACAACACACATAAATCCCATTCTGCATTCGCTACAAATAGTATGCATATCATATTAGCGAAACCATTTTTATAGACTGTAAACATTTTAACATCTGTAGTAGCCTCAAAAATTTAACGATTTGCTTAACAAAAGCTCTTAAAAGTTGTTTAAGAAAATTTATGAGGATCATCTTCTATAGTGGTATTCTAAACATCCATGATTGCTTCTTAATGACTACAGCTTTTGAACAATGCATCGCTACATCTGTTCTTTGCATAATTAATATAGATATTGATCATATCGATTGCGTATCTTATACGCAGTAGTGCATTTATTGTATTATGTTTATTCAGCAGCATAATAGTGTAGAATCATCTGCACATCTCTTACTAAAGTTTCTTTCCTCATTCCGAAACAATACAAGTAAACATTTCGCATTATTACCGATTTATCGAACGTTACCAGATATAACAAAGTTTCGGAAAGTAATATCCGGGATAATTTTTTTTTCTTCATGTAAATATCAATGAAAATTAATATTAGCGAGATAGGATAAGAAAAACGAAAGAAGAAAATTTATTATAAGTTCGCTTCCTTGCGTAAGCTCCAACGCATACGATAAATTAACGAGATTAAAAGCTATTCTTTGTAAGATGAAGCGTTATAATCTTGTTATATTAGCTTTTAGGTTTGATCTATTTGCTTAACTTCCATTTTCTGAATCCTCTCAACTTATTTTTAGCGATAAACAAGAAATGTTTTAAGAAAAATTCCAATTACGACCTAATATAATTTATCAACTAAAGGATTATTTTCTTATAAGCTAACTTTACAACAAATTCGGATATTTTGGTAACTGTTAACTTAATAAAAACTGCAAAGAAACAATTAACAACACTAAGCCGTAGGAAAAAAAATTAATTTAATAAGATTTTATAAATTAAATCAAATCGTTATTAGTTTTGTGAAAGATAAAAAAGAAAAAAATCTTTTTTTTTGTTTGCCTTCTTGTTATCAAGTCATCCCAAAAGCGATATCTTTTTTTTTTTATACTGCACTTGTTCAAATATGTCTCAGCTTGTCTAAACATGAATTTTTAAAGCTTTACAATGTTGGGAGATTTATTGATTCAAATGGAGAATATATAATTGATTAAATTAGCAAGTGATTTATCTTTTATATTCTTTCAAAACTTAATACTAAAACGATATTAGTTTTGGGATGATCTGATACATAACTTCACGCTTATAGTTCAACTCCTTTTTTTGTTACGTTCAGCTTTTTACGTGTTTAACTTCTTTTATATTAAAAATACAACTGCTGAAAATGACCGAAAATGATATATTTTTCTACGTTATATACTTAAGAGAAGCATTAACGATCGTGTTTTGAAACACATATCCGACTTTATAGATGAAAAATGCAGTGTCATCTTACACAAATTACACCTGAAGTTATTGCAATCCATCTTTACTATAGCGATAAATATTGGCAAAGATTACTAGTAAATGCTAAATTTAGTCTCTCGAATGCATTTTTTTTTTTTCGAATTGTAAGATTGGCGATCGAAACAATGCGCCAAAATCTTCACGTTATATCAAATCGAATGCAGTTATTATTTTTTTCTTTTTTCGAATTTTGTCAGGTGTTACGTTCATTTTGCCGGAATCATTCGCTCTTAATAACTTCAATTACGATTCTGTATGGGAGGAAATTCAACGAAAATTGAATTTAAACTTTTATGGCACACTTCGCGTATATCCGAAAGATACAATCGTATTACCGATTACTTTAACGATGCTTCGATATAATTTAAATAAATTTATTCCATTCGAGGAGAAAATACGATTTAAATTAAATTGTCTGAATATAAATCTAGTTATCGTAGTCACATGGTGATATGTTTGTGCTTAAATAATGGAAATCCTCATTCAAGTTCCATTACTTACAGATCTCTCTCTCTGTAACATCTCTTTCTTTCTCTCAACCAATAGATATCTATTATTTTCTCTCTATTTTCATTTGAAATATTTTGATTTGGCATCGTTTTAGTAACAGGTTGCAAGAGAAATAATAGTAAAATACCAATTTTATACTCTTTTTAATGGAGAAAATTCAGAAGGAAGAAGGAAAAATTGAATATGATGTTTAAACTGAATTGGCATTTCATTTAAACAGTCGGCAGTGTTGTCAAAACGCAGCACATTTTTCAGATTCCTTAAATGATAAGATAATACTTGAGAAGCTTTTTCAGAAAATTAAATTTCTAAATCGAGTAAAATTACATTTCCACATTTGTTTTTTTTAAAATTCATTAGCTTCTAGATGATGATATAAGTGAAAAAGAGTGGGCAACATTCAATAATTAACTTATGCGAAACGAAAAATGTCAATTAGTATATACATCTGAAGACATTGTTAAACCATAGTTTTAAACTAAAAAAATGGAATACCTGTAATAGTCTGATGAAATTTTCTTTAATTATTTTTAAAATTCAGAAATAATAAAGTATTTGGAATACACAAATAAAATTATAAGTTTATAGTAACAATCCTAACTCCATAAATATACCTGGCAAATAGTTGAAAAAAAAATTAATTCCCTATTTTTGGAATGTGTCCTTTGTTTTGGCCACGTGATAAAAACATTTGCTTATCATCTTGGAGGATCCAGGTCCTACAGCTCCAGTTTTTTAGATGATGTCCCGTTAAACCCCATCCTTCAACCTTCTGGTTGAACCTCAATATGGATGCTGGCCAGCCTTTGATGGAGTGTAGAAAATGGCCACCGCCAGATATAGTATTTCCCTCGTACGATATGGCGGCTTAACTCAAAATTAACTAGCTTTACTTTGAAACGATTGGATATATATCCTGAAGATCATCTTCAAAGGCATAATTTATATGTTTTGATAAAAATTTATTGAATAATTACATAATTATTATAGGGATCTATTAAACAGTTCCATTACTGCTACAGAGAAATCTAAAATCTCTAGTCGTCTGCCATTTTTAAACGGCTGAATCTATATTATTATTAAAAATTCTATTTTAAACAGCTTGATCTCCCTTCTAAATTTTATAGAATTCAATAAAATAATTTAAGTTTTATTAGGGAGAAAATTTTGAAGTTTTAAAGTCCGCCATGTTTAAACGCATTTAAAAATAAAAGATGATCATCGAGATCAACTTCATCTACCTGATCATTAAATTGAATTTTATTATCTATTATAAATAAAATTTAATAATAAAAATAAGTGTATTATAATAAATTTTACAAAGTAGTTCAAGATATATTAAGAGATTATCTCAGAAGTTTGTACGTCCGTCATTTTTAATTGATTGAATGCTAGAGGATTAATGATGCGGTATAGAGATTACCTTTAATGACGAAGCATCACTACCAAATTTTATGAAAATATACTAATTAGTTCAAAAATTATTTTGTGGGGACACAGAAAAATATCATAGTAACTTCATAAGTCTTGCTGTCCAAAGGAGACTAACAAAAAATCAATATACACGGAGAGACTACCAAAGAATGCAAATGACACATTTGTAAATGGACATTTATTTGCGCTCATTCTGTATTTTTGCATCTTTTTACAGACTGTTTGTGTTTCTTCACGTAATGTTGTTTCATTCAATTATCTCTATTTGTTTTGAGTAGGTTCATTACTCGAACGAAGAAATTATCACAAGAAACGTTTATAGTACTGTATTATGAATAAACAGAGATGAATGAAATACAAAAACAGAATAAAAAAGAAGACCATATATATAATGATGACGATGATGAAAATATGAATAAGTTTAAGCAGATGATAAGCTTATATGATTATAAACTCGAACAGGTGGTGAATGTGAAGGCAAAGATGAATATAAACTGGCGAAAAAATACGATCGAAGAAAAACTAGAGCAGATCGAATGTGACCACAAACACAAAAAATACTATAAGAGCATTAAAAGATGAAGCATAAAATCAATAAACAAATACCACACGATGCTTTCATTTTTTTTTTTTTTTTGCATTTAATAATCAAAAAGCAATCGAATTAGAAATTTCATGGCGTTGTCTTGATTTTTCTAATAATACAAAATTAAATATGTCTATGCATTATATTTCGTGACACAAAGATTTGTAAACATTTATAAGATAATTCTGAATTATTCATTTAATTTATTTAAACCTTAGGGAACGATTAATAAAATTTAACAATTTTGGATTTCGCAAGGAATACAAATTATGACTTTGATCTTTTGTAAATCTTTATTTTTCTCGGTGCCATTAAATCCCTTCCATCATTCCTGTATCACGTCCTTTCCATTCTAACATGGTTATCGAAGCGTAATAAATCACTTGTAGGTGCGCCTTGAAGTCCATTTTTGTCGAGATAATCCCTTAAGTGAAGTCAATTTGTCTTATTTGCTGCAACTTTCGTTCATCACTTCACCGCTGAAAACTCGTTCTTTTACGATTTATATTCGGCGGATGGAATAAAATGATCGAAAAAAAAAAAAAAATTGGCAACATATCTGGATAGCAACAGTTCGGATAATTGTGACGAAATAATGCTCGTTCTTGCGTCACACGGCTTAAATCTCTCTTAAAATCTGGCAACATTTTCCTACTCTCCTGAGATATTTCTTGCTCCTGATGCGTTTGTTGTTTACAGTGTGACGCAAAACGTCTTCCGCGTGACGTCACTGCGTTTCGATTTTTCCCTTGCCAATTACGTAATTATTAAAACGTAACTGCTTTAATTAATATTATAATTATTAATTAAGTTCACCTAGTGCCGAAAAATTTCTCAAAACGTCGAAACGCTACACGCAAACTAGAAAAGTTATTCCGATGCCGATAATTATCGAAATTCCGAGCAATAAATCTCCAACAGTATTGCTTATGACGTCACAGTCGAAAGATTTACGATTTTTATCGATATTCCAGGTTAAATTAAAGAATTTTACAGCAATTTATAATAATAATTAAACAATAATCGGATTACGAAAGGTCAAAAAAGCGTGCAGAAATATTTTAAAGCAATTACGAAAATTACGCTTTACTTCATCGACCATTTTATAAATTATACACACATATTTGGTTAAATCATTCGGATATTATTAAATTAATATTCTTAACGTGATATATATTAAATTTTTAATAAGTTTTGCGTTTATAAAATAATAAAAAAAAAATTCTTATAGCTTTTTATCAATTTTTTACGGCGTCATCCCGCTGGAGAATTTCAACTATGTAAATTTCATGGTTGCCAATTCTCAAGTCGATGATGTCATTCAAAATTCGATTAAAAAAAAAAAGAGTAGGAATAACATTACAATTATTGTGACATTTTGCAAATTAAATCGTGCCCGGATGACAGTTTGGAATTTACTAATCTCCAAGTAACGTTAGGTGTTTAGGCTTTTAGTGTTATTTTCTTAGTGGAATAGGGGTCACTGCAGAAACATTTTCCATTGTGAGATGAGAATCTGACGACGATTCTCTCTCTACGCTTTCTACCATCAAGAAAAATAATCCTTAAGGATTTCATTTATTTTTTGCTGGAATAAAGGAGGCTAAGCTTTATGGTATTTCGTGATGAGTTAAGGGCTTACCGTATTTTTCCCGATATTTGTCGAGGGATAAAAAAAAAATTTTGCGTAATGATTGCATGCGCATTTTATACTGGAAAATGGCATTCGTTTGACAATTTCGGCTGACCTCGCTCGACCAACAGGCAACAAAATCGATTCGCGGACTTATTAAAGACTTGTTGATCGATACTTTTCGTTATATCTTTCTATGGTTCTAACAAATTCCGTTTCAAAATATATAAACAGAACCTTCTTTTGATATTTTTAAGAGCGAATCTAAACGCGAATGTGTTTTAAATATAGAAAGAAAAACAAACAAACAAATTTTCTCTACTGTATTGCGTCAGTGATTATCATCGCCGGTTGACTGATCGTTTTAATGGAGTCAAGTCAGAATTTTGACTCTATAAAGGAAATTTTTTGAATGTGCGTGTCTTCCTTGAGATTTCTTGCACTTACCTAATACTATTTTTAGATTCCTTATTGATGTTCGCGACACCCACAAAGCATAAAACCGTATGAGAATGACAACTTGACGTGCATACCGGGAGATTCGCTCCTGTTGTAATGCTAATTTTCAAGGACTTATCTTTCACCTGATTTCACTTGCAATTCTCCTCAGGAATAAAAGCTGTCATGTAAATTATATATTTTAATTCATAATCTACAGAGATTTTTTAGTCTATCTCTAAATTTAAGAATATATAAATCGGTATCGACAATAAAAAAAATATAATCCAGAACATTTTTACAAATCCAAATAAGTTGACAAAGACATATCAAATCCTAGAATCTATTTTGAGAAGATTTATATTAATCTATATTATATATATATACAGAAAATTCCACAGTTTTTATTGTTATATTCGAATTTAGTGATTTCATTTCAACAACAAAATAATTTCGTCTCGAAGTTCAATATATTTCTTTTTAGGATATATGAAAAGAACACTCGGTAACATTTATCTCCAAGATTCAATATCTATTTAAACTGCGGATGTTGTATAAACACTAAAAATCCACTCTAGTTTGGATACATAAATATTTCATCTGGTAAAATATCATAATCGAATTGAATATTTCGATTTTTCATAGACTGTTTCGTGACTGCACAATATTCGATATACAGTATATATAATATAATATACACACTTACATATTTGAGTCGACATTGGCATAAATAAATAAATGATGGAACATTATGAACTAAAATAAGCAAATGAAATCTGCTAAACCGATCGGAAAAGCACTTTAAAATCAAAATTTTTCGAATGGGATACCATTATATGACGTATCGGATTTTAAATCGAATTTTGAATCCAAATCCATAAAAAAAAAAAAAAAAAGAAAGCGGAAATTTTCCTAAAATCGACTTCGGAGAGTAAACAGAAATTTGATAATGATCAAAAATAGCATTTGTCGAATTTCGCTAGAATATTTTTTTTTTATTATTATTATTAATGTTTATTTTAAAAATTCCTTTGGCATGACGTTTATTTGAAGTGAAGAAAATATGATGAACGTAATTCAGTTTTTCTCCGACGAAAGTTTTGATTTTTAAAATTGATTTTTGTACATTTTTTTCTTTCTAAATTGTATTGCTATTGATGTAAAGACAGATAAGCGCTGATGTTTCTCTAATTGAATAAAACTGTTAAATTGATTTCGTTCAGGAATATAATTAAACTTGAAAAGAATTTGTGTATATAAATTATATTTTCAAAAAGAAAAAAAAACCGAATTCGTAGAAAATTTTATTTAGAATATTGCTATCAGAAAAATGCAATATTGCATTTTATAACCCTAAATAATTTTACATACGCATCACAGATCGATATATATAAATATATTCTGGGTCGAATGAACAGTTATGCATAATTTGCTCGTAATTGAATCTGTTAAACATGCATATAATAGTTTAATCCGAATTGCAAATTTTTGCTGCTCTATAATGCTAAGAATATTTGGATGTTTGCCTTTTCCAGATGCACGTATTTGCTTCTTGAAAAATTTAACACGCTCCGCAAATTTAACACGCGTATAATAACAATTCAGCTTGAATTTTCTCTCTATGAGCATAATAAATGATGTCACGTCGCATATTTATTTCCTTCTAGATTACGATTCTAGTAATTCAGTAATGCTTAAATAAAGCAGTTATTACTATATAAGATCATATCATTAAAGTTGTTTATTAATTATAAGTTCGTCCAAGTGTATTTATGCTTATATATTAACAGTACTAGAAGTCATTTTTAGCATTCAACACGTCATTTGTAAATTGTAAAAACTTGTAAATATAATTTTAAAGTTTACAATGTCAATTAAACTAGGTGTATTGTAGGAAAGAAAATTTTTTCCAATTAAAGATTACGAAATAATCAAGAAAATTAAGTGCTTACAACAGTACCGGATCTAGGGCGAGGCAGTCGCAATTTCAAGCTTAATCTTGACAATATTTTATGCTATAGAGTCGATCTATAAAGACATGCTAGTGTATTTTTCTAACGGATAATACTTATCTAGGGAGAGAGAAACCAATGCGAATTAAATTATTATTTACATTTTTGAATGACAGTCTGTATAAACAAAATATTTGCTTCTCACACGTTTTCCCGCATCGGCATATCGCAATAAGAATATTATAATCGCAAATATACTTTATTTATTATTGTTTTCAACTTAGATACTACTTTATTTTCATTAAAAGATGCATATAATCTTAGCCTAGGTTTACTTGTCTATCAACTCAGCCCAAGTTTTTGTATATTTCTCAGTAACTATTTATCTAATGTTCTGGTTCCAAAGTATTAGTATATATTTATGTATTAATGTGCGTAAGGAAAGAATGGTGTGTAAGCGCCATTTTTTAATGTTGCCTCAGGTGACAAAATATCTAGATTCAGCGGCTTTCAATGTGCTGTGAAATTTAAAGTGTTTGCACAGATCTGTTTCGTTGAAGAAAAATTATCCCATAACCTTAATATATCTTGTAATAATCATCTTAATGTGATCGTTTTCCTTACAACATTCTTTAGATTACAAGATGGAAGATTAAAAAAAAAAAAGCTGCAAAAATTCACTTTCTGAAAGGATATTGTTTGACTTCCTATAGAAATGTTTTCTATCCTTTAAAAATAAATAATATATATATACTGTATAGGGTACAATAGATATATATTTTTCAGTTAAAGATTTCTAGAACGTGACTTTTGGAGCTTTCATACGGACACTTCTAATTTAAAAAAGGAATTTTTCCGACTTTCCGAAAAGAATTTTTCCTTAGTAAACAAGATTTATTCTTAATTGTATAATCCTTGTATTAAATAATAATCCCAAAAAAGCTAAATTCTTTATCATAAATCGATGTCATGCACTTTAATTAACACAAAGATGATTATCTATTTTCGTTTTTAAAATACATTCTTACAATAAATGAGGGTTACATTTAAATTTTACTGATTAAATGCGCCATTCTAAGTAAGCTGATGGTAAGAATTAACCGAAGTCGTGTAAAATGCCATCTTCTGTCATTTTATATCCCCTTTAATTAATTATATTCTAGAAAAATCTGGATCAAAAAGTAAATTTAATTAATTGAAGTAATTTTATGGTAATTATATGAACTCTTGCTAATGTTCCAGTAACATGCTATATGTGAAATTAATCAATGTATTGAATCAATTTAAATAATAATATCACCATGATGTAATGTTCACAGTAGGTATTAGCTAATTCATTTTTTTCCCTACCAATTATCCGCAGAATATCTCAAGAAACAATCATCGCGGAGCATTCAAAATTTAAGGAATCTCTCTTCATTAATGAGGATTGAAATTTTAAGTTTCCGCATGTTCCGCGTGGCAAGATGATGTCCGAAACTAAAGTCAATATCTTTGAATTTTTTTTTTTTTTGATAAAAACAATAAGAAAAAAAAAGACTATAAAGTTATTTATCACCGCTAAGTGTATATAGTTTTTAAACGGTTTCCTAAGTAAAATCTGGCAACTATAAAAGATGGCTTGAATATATCTGACATATCATGGAAATTCGAAATTTTCAAAAATATTCTTTCAAGATAAAACAAAATGGCGGTCTATATTAGAAAGAGCACGTTTTAATTTTTTATTGAAATTTTTATTTTATTTGAAATCATTCTATAGCAAATTTTGTGATTAAATAAAGCGAATTTTTCTAAAAAAATTTTGAGGAAAAAAATAAGAAAAAGTAAATTTCTTAATTTGGACGATTTATTTTTATTTAAAAATTTTATTTTACAAGTAAATTTAATTTATATTTTTCAAAAAAGAATATTTTTGGAAAAATTATAAAAATTTCATTTTAAAATAAATTAATTTCTAAGAATTTATATATATATATATAAACATTTTAAATCCGAATTTGATAATCTAAAACTCAATAGGAAATTTAAATATAGCACTTATTTAATATTTTAAAATTCTACATAAAAGAATTTATATAACAAATTTGAATGCATTTTCCTATGTGACATAGGTTGAGTATTCCCAATCCGAAATCCGTTATCTTCGCATTTACAGCGAAAGACGATGCTTATTTTCTTTCGCATTGTTTATATATATTCTTAAAAAATGTCAAAAAGGTCTGATGTTTCGGATAAGATTTTTCTAAAGATATTAAATAAAAAGGAATTTTTCTGAAAGTCAAAATTTTTTTCACTTCTTTTCAATTCTATCATATGTATTTCAAAATCCGGAACACTCTCAATCCCAAGCATTCCGGATGTGGGATACTCAATCAGTATAGAACAAGTGAAAATTTTTATATATTTCTGTTAATGATTAAACTTAAGCTTTGTATAGTATATTGGATATTACTTATTGTAGATAAGTCATGAAAAATAAAATTCAAGATGCGAAAAATCCATCAACAATATCAATTTTTTAACTGTTTACATATGCATAATCTATAAAAATAAAAATTCCATTAAAGAAAATCTAGATAACAGATAAATTGAATTTTCTGTGCCATACTATTTAAATAAATGAAAATTTTAATATATTATCTATTAAAATTTATTTAAATTAAAAAATTTTAAATGACTATTTAGTCTAATCTCTTTATATAGGGTGATCGGAAAAGTCACGCAACCCAAAAATTCATTGTAAGTACTTATTAGGTCTTTTATTTGTTTATAACTTTACAAAATAACAAAAATTTAACAATCTTTGATGGATCGCCTCTACTGTAATCTCAATCAAAACACTTGAATAGACGGAGTTGGTAACACTTTCCATCTCCCGAAAAGGAGTTACTAGTGGATTTTTATTTTTGGTTATTTGAAAGTAGCTAAAAAAATCTTCTTGAGACGTGACCTACGATTGCGATTTGAAGTAACTCTCAAGAATAAAGACGCATTGTTCCTACGTGAAAGGCATCGCTGCTCTGACACAACACAATGGTACAAGCTCCGCCCACTATTGACTAATGGCGTGATCTAGCAATGTTGCCAACTGTGGTAATGCCACAGGCAAAGAACTCTATTTAAAAAATCGTTTACAAATTAAACTGCCAGTTTTACAATGCATCAAAGTTTGGGTTGCGTGACTTTTCGATCACCGTGTATAAAATATTTAATGAATGAATACAGTGATGTCAATAAAATCATACAACTAAAACAAACATTTTTTTAAAATTTAAACAAAAAACTGAACATTTTCACTTTTTTGTTTGTTTTCATCATTTATATTTTCCATTTTCTAATTCAATTAAGAAATTATAAATACAGTAATATTCACTTAAATTTTTTCCTTATCCCAGATAAGGAAAAAATTAAAATTATGGTAATTAAAAATAATGGTCATAAAAAATTATATTATAGTACTATATGCTTTAAGTCTAAACAATGAATATAAAATATTGCAAGAAAACTAACTATAGAAAAGAATTTTATAAATGATAAATGAAAACACTTGCAAATGACATGGAAAGTTTGAGTTGTACATAAAGCACTTACACTATTTTTCCTTAGAAGGAAAAATAGTGTAAAATGAAAGAAAATGGAGGTTAAAATCATTATATTAATGAATCCCTATAATGTGGATCCTTATTAGGTTAAAATGAATATATCAAATTTGCTATTTGAATTATATAAGCTAATTAATGAGGAGAGTAAAAAATGTGAAAAATAAATAGATTAAAAATTAAATTGTAAAAGAATATACCAGTATGAATATAAAAAAGTATTAGAAGCATACAATCTATTAATGTAAACAAAATTCAAAAATAAAATTTCTATTGATTTTTCAGAAAATATCCATGCTTTTTAAAAAATTCTGGCTTAAGAGCTTATTACTGTACTTCTGTTTTAAACATTTCTAAAATTTCAAATTTTTAGGACTAATTTATAATTTTCTTTCCGAACAATAAACTTCATAAATAATGCATATGGATGCTATATAGCATGTAATGATCAACTCTACAGGAAATACAAACAAATATTTTATATTTCAAAATTATAATTTTTTAAATATAATAAATTATTATTTAAGGTTGCCTTTCAAATTTTATTTTCAACATGCTTTTAACAATAATAAATTCTTATTTTTCATTAATTATAACTATTTTAATGTTTCAGTAAAAAAAATGTTAAATAATATTTTTAATATTTTAAAATATTTTAACATTTGTTAATATAAGTTTCATTATGTGATTATATATCATAAAACTACATAATAGCATTTTTATGGCCATTGAAAAAATGTAATTTTACTTATAATTTGCTTTAGGTAATTTTTATAATGACTAAAGAAAATTATTACAAGTCATGTGATTTAATATTTTCAATTTCCTATTCTCTATAATCAGTCATTTTGAAACTGCTTTATTTTCAGTTCAATAATGTAAATTTAATTTTTTTACATGCCTCTGAAAATGACATTATATAATGTCAAACTACTTAAAAAAAGTTAATTTTACATTGTTCTTTTAATAATATAATTTATTTTATCAAATGATAAATAATATTAATATTTAATCTTAATTTTTATATTATTTAAAAAATAATTCCATAATAATTCTAGTAATACTATTAATTTACACCAAACTATAGAATGATATATAATTTTTCTTTATAAAAAACAATAAAAAATATATTAACTTTTAAATTTTCTTTAGATAATCAATATTATGCTCATACATGCATTTTCTTAGAAATCATACATAATACTATATCATATAATAGATTTACAATAATTAAATATTCAATAATAAAATATTATCATACTGTCAAATTTTTACTGAGATGATACATTTTTATTACTGTTCCTTTAATCTAATTATATTATACACTTTATCATTGGTATGATACAAATATTAATAATTATAACAAACAAGTACTCTCAATTAAACTGAAGAGTAGAATGTATATGGCAGCTAATAGTAATTATGTAATATACTATATTACAGTAAAACCTCGATTTTACGGATCTCAATCTTACAAACTTCGGATTTTACGGACACCATCCCAAAAAATAAAATAAATAATATTATTACAATATTTACATAAACTGTCTACAGTATTGAGATCCGCCATGCTTCGATGTGATCTCTACCGGATTTTTTAAAAATATTGAAAAGGTGGCTGTTTTCAACACGTGAAATGGCAGATATGGTGTATAAGAGTCGAAAAAATTGCTCAGTACCACAATGTACATCTAGAGCTGATAGTGAAATTAGTTTGCATTGTTTTCCAAAAGACCGAAAAATGAAAAATTCTTGGAAAATAGTGTTGCAAATTGGAAAATAATACAGTTTTTAGGCATAAGTCACATTAATTAGTACAGGTATGTTGAAAATGCTAATTAATGTTTATAAAAAATTTTACTTCGATTTTACGGACTAGTCTTGCCCCCTATAGTCCGTAAAATCAAGGTTTTACTGTATATTGTTTTAACTTTTGAAATTTGGGAGTTGGCTTATATGTGGTTTCAAATTTCTACCAATTTTTAAACTTTGAAGTAAGATGATGGATCAGCTTATACACTAATATATATAGTAATTGCAACCTAGCTTTTAAATTTTATTTTATGATAGTATATCATCATCACTTTATAAAATTTGTCATACATAATCTTCAAACTGAAAATGTTAAATTACATTTAATTTATTGATGACAATCATTACTATCAGTAATTCAGCAATTTTCAAATCTGATAATAGTTACAAATTCTTCAACAAAATAATTAAACATTTGTGTTAGATATGGAAGAATATAAAATTTGCAATAAACAATGACCAATATCAAAAAAGGTTAATCATGAAATTGAAAATTACCATTTTGATATAGAGAACTAACATTGGATTAATGTCTATATCATAAAAAATCATATGGTATCAAAATAAAATCAATCTTCATTTGAAACTATGTTAGAGTTTTAAGCAAAAGTTGGTTTAGCATCATCATGTTTTCTAATAAAGTGGAATATATGAAAACACAGCATTAATGCAGATATTATATTCAAACAAAAATTTTAATCATTTAAAAATAAAAGTTCTTTTGGCTCTTTAAACAAGCCCTCTTCAGACTCATTTAAAACTCAGTTTTATAAAATATTAAAATAATCAGAATACTTTTATGTTCTCACTATTTTAGAACATAAAAGTATTCTCACTGTTTTAATATTTTATAAAACTGAGTTTTAAATGATTTGTAACTGAAAAGGGCTGCTTAAAAGGCTGAAAATACTTTTATTTTTAAATTGTTAAAATTGTTTGAATATAATACTTGCATTTGCACTATGTTTTTATATACTGTATTATAAAAATAAATTTTTAGCAGAGGATTTGCATTTACAATATTTGATAAGGAGATATTGTGGAAGTAAAAAAAGATTTGAAATTATCATCTTTTTTCTTGATTAAAAAATTATTCTATTGATATAAATGAAAAAGTTTTTCTTGTGTGGTGTAATTTTTCAAAAAGATATTGAAAATGAGAAATTGATAATAATTGGATAAATTGTGAAATATAAGCTTTTAGAACCACTGATATATGAAATAATAATTACAAATTTATCAAAATTTAGTTAAAATAATTATTAGAGATTAACATTTAAAAATTTATTTCATGAATTAATATGGTCATCTACTTTTAGCAATTATTGAGAATATCCAGTCAGTACCAACATTTAAGCAATTTGAAAGTCATTGATTAAGAAAATTGGACAATGTTAACAATGATGGGGCAAACAAGGCAATAACTAATAGCAATGTATAGAATGACTGATCATTGTCAACATTAGATTCAATTTCACTCTTTGGCTCTAACATATTTAAAAATCTCCATACTTTTTGTTTAATTTATATTTATATCTAAATTTATATAAATATAAATTTATATTTAAATTTTAATAAATGAAAATAATTTTTTATATTATTCATAAAAGTACAAAAAATTTATATTAAAAATACATATTTTCAATGTTTATTTGAATAAGTGTTATTATTTTAAAATCATATTATATAAAATTTGTTAAATTTGACATATTCAACCTGAAATGGAGTTAAAACTTTAACTAAAGTGAAAGAAAAAACAATGCCTCAATATATTAATTCATTTATCAAATAATTCATTCTTTTTTATTTCATTTATTAATTATATATAATTCATTATATCAATTAACATTTTCTAATTAAATAGATTGTTCAAGCACCAAAAAATATTTAAAAAATATTACTAGTGCTGATATAGGCCTGTAAATAAAATATTAAGTCAATTCAATATTTTTTTATAAGTTATACAGGTGAAAGGATCTGATACTATTAATATTGAATACTACTGTCAACAATTTTCAAAAAAATTTTTTATTTCAAATTTAGCTAAATAAATTATTTAACTAAATAATCTTCCTTTGACATTACTAACCTATAGTTAATTGACAGAACTAAGAAATTAATATTTTAAGCATATAATGTTAGGATTAATGAATCAAGATTTATTAATGATCTTCACAAAAAATATAGGTTTTATTGATGTTTTTTATTGAAAGTTATCATGCCTCTTATTTCAGCTTCTAATAAAGTGATATGACAATGTTCAATTGAAAAATATTAAAAATACTCACCTGAAGTTTGGAGTAACTGCATTAGTCATATGAAAAAAATAGAAGATAATTTTTGGTATATAGTTGATTTGCTTGATGAAAACATTTCTGCTGATTAACAGTGGTCTTGGTAATTCATCTATAGAATTGGAAAATTTCAGCTGGAATAAATTGTGTTTGTCATAAAAAGGAAATTCAGTGTCCAATACTAACAAAAATGGATCTATTCAACAACATAGAATTTGCTGATAAGTTAATTAAATCCTTTTTTTTTGAAAAGCAAACTTCTTAAAGCAAAAAAAATATATTGGAATATTGAATGCTCATTATGCAAAGTAATTTAAGTTTATATTGCAATAAATGAAGATACTAATTTAGATGAACAAAATAAATCTCTTAGCATAAATTAGTAAACAACAAGAATATTTTCAATTTCAGAAAATAGAAATTATTTTCAAATATATATTTAAATATGAGGCAATTCTTACTTGAAACAAACAAAATGGAGAACTGGAAATGAGGTTTGATTATCAGGACATGCTACAATTGTGAAGGTGAGAGATCAGAGAGGAAACATTGTAAAAACAAATGCCTAGAAGTCAAAAGAACTTATGAGAACAGCTTAGATTGAAAAATATTGGGAAATAAAATAGGAAAAATGAAAGTACCATATATACTCATATATAAGCCTGAATAGAATAAGGACACAATAAACAGTGATTCTAAATCAACTAGACTTTAATAATGGAAATTATTTACATATAATTACACAAATAATGAGTACATTCAGTCTCAACACAGCAAGATCATCTTCAAGTTGACAAAGAAACAGAATGACATGAAATTATACTTAATTGACATTAATGATGGGAAGAGAAAATCTTAATGAACAGGAAAACAGAAGAAGAAGATAAGCGTGAATGGGAGAAAGAGAAGAAATTTATTAAAACAAACAACTATGCAAATGGGAACTAAAGAATGATTTTAGAATTATTATGATAGAGAAAACAGATAACTAATAGAAAGAAAAAGCCATCTGTTCTCTATCATAAACAATTCTACTCAATCCTTAGTTTCCATTTGTATAGTTGTTTGTTTTGCTAAATTTCCTACTCCACTTGTTTTACTTTTCCATTCGAGTCTTCTCCCTCTGTCACTACTGCTGATTGAGTATTATTCTGTTTCTTCATTAATTTGAAGATGGTCTCTCTGTGTTGAAACTGAGAGTACTTGTTCTTTATATTATTATATGTAAATAATTTGCATTATTAATGCCTAGTTGATTTAGTATTATCATTTATTTCATTCTAATTATGTTCTATTAAACATAATGAATATCTACAAGTAAGTTTATACATATAAACTTATTTGTGTATAAACAAATTTCTCTAATTCAATCCTTAAACACAGTAAAAAATCAATACAGATATATAAGCTGACCCATAAATTTCAAGAAAAAGTCAAAAATAATATGATATTTATTGAAATAAATGGATATTTTTTTATAATTTTAAAAATTCATTTTACTATTTGAATATGGATGCATAAACAAAATGCCAAACTCACTATATCTAAGCATCACAATGCAATGCAGAAAGAAAAGTTGATGGGGCAAGACATGATATATATCTACACATCTGATTATGTTTCCTAAAAATTGGTAGTCTGCATATTCTTTTTGAATTTTATTCCAACAACTAGAATTTTGCTGAATCATAGAGCTATATATATAACTGAGAAATAGCACTAATTTGATACAATTCTTTAATAAAGTTTTTATTGGATATCTTCAATCAATTTAAATTAATTTCATCATGCTCTTGGTATACTAAACCCTAACTTAATGTTTATATATAATTTTATTGAAATGTTTGTTTGACAGGAAACGTCAAAGATATATCAACATTCTTATCATTTAGGTTTTGAAAGTTCACTGCTTTAGATGGTAGTTAACTGGAATATTGGAGTAACTTAAAGCACTAATAAGCAGACCAAATATGCAAATAAAACTTTAAAACATTTTTTTATTCAGAGAAGCACTTTTGGCTTATGTGCCATCATCAGCTCTTACAAAATGATTCTAATGTTCTTTTTTAGAACCAAGAACAGTAAGTTCAGTAGATTAACGTAACATTCTATTATTCTAAGAATACAAAGTTCAAAAACAGATAAATACTTAAAAATATACATAAATATGACATGTATGAACAAATACAAAATATTGATAAAAATAAATTACCGTATATACTCGAATATAAGCCGACCCCCGACTTGGGAGTTTAAAAATCGGTAAAAATGCGTAACCCAAGTATAAGCCTACCCCCCAACTTCAGCACTTAAAGTTCGATCTTTGATTTTTAGTTACCAATATATTAATGCCATTTGCCAAAATAAATATTTTAT
>WUQG02453494.1:0-12782 GCA_011317285.2 Androctonus mauritanicus | reverse complement strand
AAAACAGTAATGCGGATTAAAATAACGTTTTTTTGAATTTCACTGTATAATCGGTTAGATGGCCGCATGATAAAGCACGGCTTATCTATCTGAAATATCCGTGTCAATTTCTGGGTCCCAAATTTAATTTTTTAAGATAGATTCATGATCCGGTCGAGTTCCATCCTTCCCCTGATGGCAAACCCACCATGAATAGAGATGGATCATAATGGGCACTGGAATGCTGCTTAGTAACCTCCGGTAAAATGCGAGATAAAAATTTCATTGTATCTTCTTAGTAATACACTTAATGACGACATCCACATTATTATTTAAAATTTCAATAAAACAAGATTTTCACACAGTTTATTGATTTAAAATGTTCACAAATATTCATTCACACAGCTCCACACTTTGTCGTCATCTTCCATCATTAGTTATTAGCAGTACAGTAATGTCATTCAGCCAGTTCACAGAACCGATTATTATAGACACAAGAAATTGAAAAATACATTTAAATTCTTACAAACCTGTTAAATGTTTCATCGTGTAAATGAAATGAAAATAATAATAAATTATTATAGGGTCTAGGAGGACAATTCACTGAAGGTCATTTGAATAGTTGCAACGGAAATCATGATTCCTTTGTTTTACAACTTCGTAAAAACACAATACAACAATGAAAATGTGTATACTAAAACAGTATATTTTATATGAAATTCACACTTTTTTGATAATATTTTATCTGAAATCATATTAGGCATAACGCTCCAAATTTAAAATGAGCGAATGCCAAAGTTATTTCTGTAAACGTTTGAACTTGAACTGCCAACGACTATCTAATAAATACTACGAACTGTATAGGCTATAGACCATTACAAGCTTATTTACCAATAAAATTGTTTAATATTTGCAATCACTCTAGTTGGATATTTTGACCCACTAAATGTACATTTTAGAAAAGTTTACGACCTTCTTACTTTGCTTATGTAATTTTCTAAAAGATTGCATTTAACTAAGATCATTAGATGAAGACAGGATTTTCAGAGTTCAATTATCTAATCACATTCTTTAATACATTTCTGTATTTAGCTGTGGGTTATTAGACGTTATTGTTACTCTGAAGAACTACTGTATTGGTTAGAAATCCGAGATATTTTTGGCTTTGTTTATATAGAATGTCAATATGTCATAATATATGTTATATACAAGAACATCATATTGTAAAGACCGCGCAACGGGATAGGCCGAGGTTAAATCGTCAGGATCTGACACCAGGAGAAAGTTAGTGTTTCTCCAACACTAGACCGATTTCCAAATAAAGGCGTGTGAGCAAGTGGCACAGGGATCCAGGAATGAACGAATGATTCCAACATAATATAAGTAAAAGCAATTTATTTATAGCAATCTAGCAAATGACAATAAAGGATATAGGAATTAACAAAGAATTTCACCTAAATCTACTTAAATCTAACTTAATCTAAACTAATCCTAAATTACAATGTTGTTCGAACAATACGAGAGAGAAAGAGACTGGTGTGTGTTCCACAAGCCTTCCACATAGCTGAGAGTTTGCCGGTGTTACATCAAATGACAATTATCTGAACACCGTTCTAATAAAAGTTCAAATGTTCACAAATATTCATTCACACAGCTCCACACTTTGTCGTCATCTTCCATCATCGTATTATCTTCGCCATCATTATTGTATTTCGTCGTCCATCGTCTCCGTCTCCGTCGGCCACCCCGACGGGACGAGTTGTTTTCCCGTCTTTAAAGGCTTACATTTTCATTGTTTTGTTCACTAATAGTAATTATCTTCTATTCTCTGCTGCTGATCAATCTGACTCAGGAAAGGAAATATCGGTATTTATTCTCTTTTGCGAGACGGAACTTTCCCACTCTCTTGAACCAGGAACCAATGAACAAAAGTTCTTTGTTCATAAAAATGATGTATTCTTATCTATCTTTATTATCTAAAATAATCTTTTCTTCCTTTAACTAATTTTTCTTTTTTTTTAAAGCCAATTTTTTTTAATTCATAATTTAATAGAAAACAAGGAGGTGTAGTTTGGAGGTCTCCGAGACCTCACTATATATATCGTGACGGCATCCACAACAGAATTATTTAAAATTGTAATAATGAATGACTTTTGTAAAATTTATTGATCTGTGTGTTATTTTAAGTATTTATTTTATGATTAGTTGCAGATTATTTCTTTTTAAGAAAAAAATGAATACAATTGATTGTTAATTATTTTGAATGACCACTAGTTATTACATATAAATTTACAAATAATGAATGTTGATAAATAAGTCACATAGTTATCCTACTTGAAGATATTCGGAGGAATAAATCAGATAAAAAATTAATATCAATGTGAAATCTCAAAATACTTTTAAAGCATGCATTTTGTATATCTGCAAGTGAATTTTATCCAAATTCAGTAAATTCAAGTTTTATGGGATTTCCATTTTGAATTTTTTTTTTAAAATAAAAAAATAAGAAAGTTTTAATATTGCAATAATTTTAACTTGGTAATTTATAAAGTATAACCAGATAGATTTGAAGATCACACGAAATTCTTATCTGAGGATCTTAATATTTAAAATATTATGATAAAATATCAACGCAATAATTTAATTAATAATTAGCAAGGCAAATGAAATTTGTTTACATTCAGGATTCTAGGATTTTTAATTTAAAAAATAAATACTGCAATATATAATAAAGACTTTACTTAAATCATAGGGACTCCGTCCTTGGTCGCTTAATTCCCCAGATTCGCTCGTTCCGCGAATCTGGGCTAGCGTTTAGCGTGTCAGTTCCATCACTTTTAAGTTTATGGCGAACACAGGAAAAGTATGATAAAAAAAAATAACTGAAATATCTTACAAAATTATTTACAAAACTTTCCAAACAACATTCAACATTTTCAAGACAGTTTTTTCAATGTATATCAAGTTGGGCGGACTTATTCTTAAAATTTTAAAAAATTTATAATTATTTGTTAATGTTATAGGTTCCCAAAATTTCGACGTTAGTTCCGTTCTAAACGTCGATTCTTATAGACCGCCCAACATGACATCAAATTACGCGAATCTACTAAATATTATGATTTGTTTTGAAATTTTTTATCATCCATTGTCACTGCTGCGAAATTACGCGATTTACAATAATTTTAATAAAATATCGTGTCACGTGATAGTTCGCTGGTGATCTAACCGCCCCGCCTTGTATCTGGCTTTATTCATTTTTAGTATTGAAACCATATTAATGTTTAAATTTGCATAATGTTATATAAAGTGTTTAGACTCGTCATATTATCGTTATTATTTAATTATATGTTAAATTATATAAACGTATTTGTAAATTAAATATAACATAATTGTTATATTTTTTGCTGTTATACATACGGCATGCTATGCTATGTGCATTCTTTTTTATATATATTGAAATTATTCCAATATAAATTGACAATATTCTAATATTGATAATTCAAATTAATATAATATTCCAAGTTTTAGAATTAACTAATATCTACATTAATTAATTAATATCTAGGAGCTACATTATCTTCTCATAGTAAATATAAAATATTTTATATTTACTATGAGAAGATAATGTAGCTTCTAATTTTATCTTTTACTTGTGGTCCTTCAATTATACTGTATTGGCTCTGCTGAGATCTGTGATTCTAGAAAAATTTCGCCAACAACGGTAAACTACATAATGTTAGTGTATATATAATTTTAACATTTCATTATTCATTTTATAAACGATTCGAATGAACTAGTGCATTTAATAAAACTTTATCCAATATAATTATAAATTTATTAAAATATATACAGTTAAAATAAAAGTATTATTCAATAACTGATATCACTCAAAATCTAACAGAATTTAATAAGACATTTTTCTCTCAATAATATCTATAATTTACTATTATTGCTTTATTATTCTATTATTATTATAATGATGCCTGAAGTTTCCATCAGTTTAGCGATATAGAATAACTAGTCGATGTACCCGCGTTGCCAGAGAATTTCTGGCACATCTAGAGATATTAGTTTCTAGTTTGCGAGATTTTCTAATAGTTAAAATGATATTCTACTTGTAAGCAAAGCTGGAAAAAATCAAAACCTTTGGGTGTAATAATATCACAGTGATATTACATATCGAAACTTATAACTTCACATACTGATGTTTTGTGATATCATCTACTGCCCATCATAATGACGTTAAGCGCTGGTGGCATTCTGGGACATCCTCCATTATTATATCGTACATTGGAACCATTGTGACATTATATACTGGTGAAGTTCTGGAGCATCACTGTTATATCGTACGTCAGAATTGTTTTGACGTTCACACACTGATGACATTCTGACATCATCCATTCTTACGTTGTACGTCAGAACATTTATGAGAGTACTCATTACTGCGTCACACATTTGACGTTTTGTGATGTCGCTATTTTATACGTAGGAATTATTGTGATGTCATATTGATGGTATTCTAACAACATTCTGAGATGTCATCAATTGTTACATCGTACGGATGAACTTTTTCGATTTCAATAATTGTTATATCATAATGATGCTACACACTGATGACGTTTGTGATGTCATTCATTGTTACGTCATAGTAACGCCGTGCATGTCATCTCTACTTCATACTTTACAATTGAACGACAGGCTGAAGGATTTAAATATATTTTAAATTACTACCCCAAATTGCTCCATCCCTGCGACAATTTTGACTCAAGAGTACTATGTTACTCGCGGGGAAAAACACCCCTCAAAGTTTGGTCCAACTTTGCACCTTTCCGGACTTATGCGGAACAGTCGGACAGAAAAAACAATCCCAATATGCTCCATCCCTTGGGGTCATTTTGGTTTTGGGTCATATTATTTGCGGGATCGTGGGAAGTCACTCTATAAAGTTCATCCCAATTAGTCAAACGGTTTTGGAGGTGAATGTGTTAAAAATTATGTTTGTAATTAAAATGAAAGTTGTAAAAAGAGGATGAAAAAAATTCAATTTTTTGTGGGAAAATATTTACTCAGGAAAATTTATATAAGGTCATTCTTGGACGTAATATCATCCATCATTCATATATTTATTAGAGGCATAAAGAGCATATTCTGCCAAAATTTATTATTCATTTTGAAATGTAAAATTTCGGCACGATTGTAGTTCCTAAGTTGCCATTTTCTCATTTGATGAACTTTTCTATAGTTATTAAAATTAGCATAACTTTTTAATAAAAACAATTCTAATAAAGATTGAGCAGTCTAATTTATCAACTTTTATTTCAGAAGCATTTATCTATATATAATTAAATTTTTATAGACTGCAGCACCATTACAATAATAAGAGAATTTATGAAAATAGTAATAGTCAATTATCGATCAGAAATATCTTATTAAAATCGGATTTTAGCTGTTAAAATTTTAAAACAATCATCAAATAATAATTTTATTTTAAATATTTACATTTTAATTTATAACAACACTGGATAATTTTTTTAATTGAATTAGTTCATTGGAATCATATATAAAAGGAGTAATTATAAGATGCTAAAATTATATAAATTTAAAATATTATACTATATTAGCACTATCAATAAACATAAAAAGCACATATAGTGTAACAAACCTGTTGCATATATATACATAAATAAGTACTGTACATTATGTTACATTTAATTTAAGAATAAGCCATCAATTTGATAGATATTATTCTTAAATAATGACGATAATATGAAAATCTTAAACACTTTGTATAACGTTATGGAAATTTAAATGTTAAGCTAATAATATTAACATGGTTTCAATACTAAACATGAATGGAGCGGGAGAGGGGGGAAAATGAAGAAATACAAGGTGAGATTAGATCATACGCGAGTTATCAAATTCTGTCGCGAGATATCACGTGACATAATATTTTAATTAATAAAAGTCATTATAAAACGGGTAATTACGTAACATCAATGTCGAAACTTTGAAACTTGTGGCACTAAAGCAACATTAACGATTGAATACAAACTTTTTAAAATTTATTCAATCGTAAAGTTCAAAAATTCAATACTGTATTTGACACACAAATTTTAGTGCCTTTCTTTTATCATCTGGATAATGATAAATCATGATCATTATATAATTATCGACGAATGAATATAATCTGCCGATATAAATTTCATGATTTATTAATCGTAACTGCAAAAGCTAAAACCATTGAAAATTATCCTCGATATAATATAAACGATAATGGTACTTGGAGAAATATCGTCTGAGTCTAATTTAATACGTGAAAGGAATAAAACTTCTCTAGCACGATTCATCAGTCACATTTTTACGAAAATTGAATGTTTGTGTAATTTAACAATCCAAACACGATTTAGAAGTTTTATTATTTAAAACTTAAAAAATTAATCAAGGTAATATATTTATTCTTTCAACAGATTCTGTTTTCCTTTATTTTCTTTCTAATGTTAGCTGGAGGTTTGTCATTTTGAAGGTCGCTATAACAAATAATAAAAAAAGATATAGTAGATGGCGTTATGAAAATAAAAAGTGATTTAAAAGTTTCGTTATTTAAAAGTTAAAACTATAAAAGAATATATATATTTTTTATATAATCACACATTTCAGCTTATGGAGATATCGGTAGGTGACGTTATGAAATAAATTTCCACGACAGTTAACTATTTTACTCTTAGAGTAAATATAAGCAATCAATATTGGCGATGCAGCCATAAAATTCGAATATTTTAAATACCTGTTCTCTTAGGCAAGTAAATTACAAGACAGTGGCAAAATCACATACATTGTGGAAGGGATTGTCAACTTAAAATATTACTAATCTTGCGTTAAAAGTATTTGAAATTTTTGTAATCAAGATGAACATATAAGTAGAAATCTTATTACCATAGACCATCTTACGAACAGAGAAACAGATGTAAGATTGGTTGTTGTGAGTCGCCATATCGCACGTTGAATATAGTATTTTTATCTGACGGCGGCTACTTTTAGAGCTCATTACATACTGGCCATGATGGAATCATTCAAAACGTTGAGGGATGGTATTCAATGGGTAGGGTACGAATTTGCATTCAATCTTCCAAGTGATCAGCAAACACTTTATCGTGTTACAGTTCAGCAATTCATCACATTAAAGTTGCTGGACTGTTATCAATGCGGATAGTCGCATTGAAAGGATAGGTGGGTTTCTTTATGCAACGACTATACAGCGCTGTAAAGCCAATCGTTTTTAAACTAATCGCTACGCTGCAGCGAACAGTTATTCCTAGCTGCAAGATATCGCTACACCGGATGTGAAGAACATTTTCATCTCGTTTCATGAATAAAGCAAAATGGCGAAAGATAACATAACGAAGTTCAGTCTATACGAAACTATGTAATAAATTTAGTATTTATTTCAGTCATACTTTTAGAAAATTTAAAGTCAATAACGTCAGACTTTTCAATCTTTTCAGATTTAATCTTGAATATGATTGTTATACACATTGGATATAGTCTTATTTTATTCCTTTCCTTTTTTTTTGAAATGAAAAAAAAAATATCCTAAATATTTACGACAACGTTTTCGTTTCTGTCGAACTTCATCAAACAAAATATTTTTCTGCTACTATACTAGTTATTGCATAGACAGCGTCCTCCATACTGTGCTACAGCAGATCGTTTGTAAATTACCATGTCGCGACTTGCAGCTATAATTCTGGATGACGTCAGTTACGTTGTACACCTGCTTCATAAAGAAACGCAGCCGAAAGATCAAAGCGATTATCCGCAACTTCTCGTGCTGTACTGACTGTCATGTAAAAGTTGTTTTTTGAGAATCTCTGCATATAAAGCAGATATCTTCCTAAACATGGAAAATTTTTTCAGCACTGACAAAAAATCTAATCACAAAAATACATTATTTAGACAAAATAAGCTTATTATACGGATTTTTAATAGCAATATTTAGGCGCTAATCATATAATATCAAAGATAGAATGATGACTAATTATCATTCATTTAAATATTTAGAAATGTATATAATATACTAATATCGGCGGCTGGATGGCCGAGTGTAACGCTGTCGGCGTGCCACGCAGGAGGACCCGAGTTTCGCGTCCCGGGTCCGGTAATTCCTGAAAAGTTTTTCCGGAGTGCTGGGCCCGGCTCGACGATCACCGTCCTTCAACATCCAGCCTCCTCCACGGGTATGGGTGCAACCGTGATTGAAACTGGCCCCGTCCTTTAATAATCTCTCTGATTTGGAAAGGGCGTAAAATATGCAAAAAAATAAAATAAAATAAATAAATAATAAAATATATATATATATATATATATACACACACACATTAATATCTCATATACTGTATATAGGCTATATATGTTCAGTAATGTAATAGAAATTCCAATCCTAACTGCTAGATACATGTATGGGCTTCAAATTCGGCAAGGAGATAGGTTAGGTTAAGTAGATTAAGCCGCCATATCGCACGAAGGATATACTGTATCTGATGGCAGCCACTTATAGAGCCCATCACAGGCTGGCCAACACTCATGATGGAGTCAACTGGATTGGTTGAAGGATGAGATTCAACGGGCCAGGCCTCTCGTGAGAAACTGGAGGTATGGGACCCGGATCCTCCAGGGTGGTAAACCACAGCTTTATCGCATTAATCAGATAAGACATATATTATCTCCAAACTGATAACATTTACTATCATCTATTAGCAATGATATAAACTAAAACCATGATAAAAATGAAATTCTATCCTGCAGGATTAAAGGATGCAACATCGAAGTGTCCTTTAGTAGCAAAACATCCCCACCGAATTTCACGAAAATCTTCTAATTAGTTCAAATGTTATTAGTGAAGGGGGCGGACAAACATTGGCCTGATCTTAAAGCCTCCATTTCCTTCGGAAAATAGGCTAAAAAGGGCAATTTCACTATAATAGCTGAATGGAGGTGGGTAACCGGTTCTTGAACAATTGTAGTTCTATGATCATCCGATCATCCTGTTCCTTTTCTGACAGTGTTTTTTCATGAATGGAGCTGGAAATAAACTTTTCAATCAAATCACTGGCTATACAATTTTTATTTTTGTGACGAACAAGATTGTTTTTAAATTTGCAAAACGTTCAATTGAAATTTCATTATGATAATTTTCGGGAAGGGCATTTAATTCTCCTCCTAGTCAAAGTTATTGACCTCTTTCATTTCTTCCTCAGAGAAATTTATAAAGTTCCAGTTTTTTAAAACATCTCTGAATACTGTAGTTAATTGTGAAACTTCCTCCATGCAATATAAATCCATCTCACTGCATCCATAATAGTAACATTTCGTGCAAAGTCATTTACTGTTCCTGAGTTTTCTGCTCCAATTACAGTATAAGTGTTCTCTCATTAATTGTTTCCTGTAGAAAAGTTTATTTGTCTGAATGATGCCTTTATCCAAAAGGCTGCACTTTGCCTGTCAAGTTGGAAGAATCTTATTTTAACATTTGACAAGTTCAAGTCAACATTACATGTTGCATTATCAAGAAACAGAATTTTACTCTTTAAATGCCTTATTTGAAAATTTATCCCCTGTAACTATTCTGAAAATATTTCTGAAGTCATCCAGCCTTTACGATTGAAACGCCAAAAGACTGGAAGATCTCTTATTAAACGAGGGTGAGCTGCATTCCCAATAATAAGTGGCTTCAATTTTACAACAATGGCACTGCAACACAACAAAGCTCTTAATTCTTTCGACTTTTTTCCTCGTTTTGCAATGATCTCCCTTTTCCATTAAAGATCATGTTGGTAGTTGACAATAAAAGAACTCGCTTTTATCTGCATTGAAAGCTTCATATTGTGCTATGAGAGTAGATAACTTAGAACTTCAAAATCGATGAGAACTGACTGTTCCCAAAGAACATTAGTTTTAATGTTATGATGCTTGCTGAAACATTCTAACCAGCCACTGCTGGCTATAAAGTCTCCAATATTCAAATGAACGGCAATATCTTTTGTTGTTCTTGCAACAATGCTCCATTCACAGGATTATTATTTCCATGACAAAGTCGAAAAAACTAGAATTTTAGTATTCACTTCGCCATGTGGTGTTTATGCAATCATTCTCTCTTAGCACTAAAATTCTGTTCCTAAACTTCTATCCTTGGTGATAATATTTTTATTACGATTTATGTTGGATAGCCGATTTTGAAATATAGAAATCTTCAGAAAGCTTTCTGCAGCTATCACTCTAATTTAGACAATTAGCAACCTGCTTCTTTTGGCTAATGTCAGTTCGTTTAATTTTCTTTCACTTCTTAAAATCACTTAAAGATATCAGCCCTACTCACATCAATAGAAAGAACAGCATAATTTTCAAAGAACGAAAAATAAATAAACCAAACCAGAACTAGCCAAACTATCGCCTAAATATTTTTGATGATATAGTACTGTAATTATGTATATATATATCGATGACTATAATAATATCCTGGCTATTTGAATAGTTTCGATTTCGTTCTCTAAATGCCCGATGTTCGTATTTACATCGGGCATTGGGATTTACGAGTCATCAGCAACTACTTGTCCGCGAGATTCATCAATGTTACATCATTCTCTTTCACAAATTCCTTTGATTAATCTTCTAAACCTAAATTAAATTTAAGATCTTATTTCAATCAATAATCAAAAAGTGTCCATCTTATTATAAACAGTTGTTCAAGATACAAGATAGAATAACAGTTTGTTAAAGATATAGAGGTTTGGATATATAGTAAAATATAGGCTTTTCTTCTGTTCGAGGAAAAGTTGTTCAACAGACAACATACAAGTATATAGCGTATCCAACTTCACAGGTTTTACTGTATCCAATTTCTGATGATGATAATGGCATCTATAGATTGTATTCCTAAATGTTTTCCCTTTTTTCTTTCTTTAGCAAATTTCGGATAATAAACTTATCATCATCATTTTCGGATAATATATGGGGAAGTATTTTTAAGGATGAAAGAAAAATTGTTTGGTAAGGTTGGTGGTATATTTATGTTTTTTGAAGTACCATTTGACTTAAAAAAAACTAACAAACCTGCTTTAAAGCTTATTAAAGTTTTTTCCCCAAGTTTAGGACTATTTTATTAAATAAATCAAATCTTAAAATCCCAGGATTTCTTCCATTTACCAATCCTGAACCTAAGGATTGAAAAGACTATTGTTTAGCCACTTTGATGTGCATATCATCATTTCAACATAATATTTGTATCTATGGTCTATTATGTGGTAAATAATAGACCATAGATTTTTTTCTGAAATGTTATCATTTTCAGAAAAAAATCTATCTAGCAAATTGAAAAATAATTATACTGTACAAATAAAACCTGAAACCATACATTAGCAATTTAATATACTAAACAGTAAGCTAGTTAGAAGTCAGCCAGTTTTATATTTTGGATAATGTATTAGTATAATGGGAAAGAAATAATTTTAAATTTAGTTGAACTCTGTAGTATACTATTTATTACTTTTAATGAAAAGAATGGCAATCATATAGATATCAGCAAACATTTATATGTATTTCTGAAAAAGGCATTTTCATTATCTATATAAAATGTATAAAGATAATAATTATATATTATATAAACAAATAAAATGAAATAGCATATTATTTATGTGTTATTTTGCATTTAATATATAAACAGTTTATAACAGACAAACATTCAAACTCATAGTCACACCACTACCATTATCACTTTTAACCATCATAACATTTTACGAATTTTAACTATTATACATAATTTGTAAATATGATGATAGAGTAAAAACTTTTAATTTGAATAATAAATTAAATAAATTCAATTTTATTTATTTACTTTACTTAACAGAACATACCTAAATTTTTTTAAATTTTATTCTCTTATAAAACAAAGTTACTGTTATGAAATGTAAAACAATTGGAATTGTAAGTGATCTGAATGTTTAGAATCAGC
The DNA here is from genome assembly GCA_011317285.2 of Androctonus mauritanicus. Classification (NCBI taxonomy): domain Eukaryota; kingdom Metazoa; phylum Arthropoda; class Arachnida; order Scorpiones; family Buthidae; genus Androctonus; species Androctonus mauritanicus. Next base: position 799 of record WUQG02453494.1, on the reverse strand, counting down.
CCTCTCAATATTACATTATCCCTTAAGCAGTCCTCCATAAAACTAAGTTTGACATTCAATATAAAATACTCGTTATTGTTAAAAAAATAAAATTTTTGCACTGTTTCATTAAAAATTTAATAAAACATTAATTCCATATTTCTTTAGAGTAATCCTCTCAATACTTAATTCCATATCATATATGAAAAATTTTGAATGAATAGAAAAATTTCATAAATCTGCAGCCTTAACTTACTTGCATCATATAACAAAATGGCAAACACTTCTGATAAAGATGTCACAATTCTTACTTTTCTAAATATTCATAAACTAGCTAAATTATACTACTAGTAACTTATTTTTGAATTAAACTACAAATTAATAATTATTTATTAATTATGTTCTGATGCCACCATTTATTTGTTTAATAATAATTAAACCAACAGAAAACATGAGAAAAATTACTAGCACAATGGCAGGAAAATACTATATCACAATATTGTGCTAGTAATTTTTCTCATGTTTTATCGTTTGTGGCAGTGTGTTTTTCTAGTTTTAATGTTTAGTGTACAGTGACAGTGGCACTATAGCATAATTAATAAATAATTATTAATTTGCAGTTTAATTCAAAAATAAGTCACTAGGAGTATAATTTGGCTAATTTAGGAATATTTGGATTAAATCAAGGATGTCAAACTCATTTTAATTCAAGGGCCATTTAATGAGCCTGTAAGATGGCTGCCGGCCACATCACATTTAAATTTTTTTGAAATTACATTTTGGAGTAATGATTCAGAAATGTAGATAGGATAATTAAAAA
>WUQG02453483.1:0-12785 GCA_011317285.2 Androctonus mauritanicus | reverse complement strand
GGACGGGGATCGACGAACCGGGCCCGGACCCCATGATAAATATTTTTCAAGGGGTGGGATCCGAGACTCGAACCCGGGTCCTCCAGTGTGGAAAGCCGAAGAGTTTCCACGCGGCCAATCCGGCAGACTTCAGAGGGTTGGTTTAGTCCGGGCCAGTTGATTCCAAGTCCTTTGTTGTTTCTCATTTTTCAACAAAGCAGCCAATCTAAAATCAAATCTTTCTAAAAATTCTATGGAGTTAATTCTTTAATTTAAGTTTTATATAATAATTTCATTTACGAATTTTATAAATATAATTCATCAAAACTCATTGTAATTAGAAAATACAGTGACATTTCGACCTACGAACTTAATTCGTTCCTGGCCGTAGTAACATATAAACTATCTTAATGGTTGTAAATTTTGGTTGCATAATTAAACCAATTAAAATCATTTAATATGTAAAAAATAAACAAAATACTGTACATTACCAATTATATTTTTTTCAGTTTAAAAGTAACTGCAATGGTACCTCGACTTAAAAACTTAACGTTCCTGTCCGCAGTTTGTAACTCGAAAAGTTCGTATCTTGAAACCTAGTTTTCCATTTTATCTTATGGGAAATCAGTTAATTTGTTTGCAGACACAAAGTTTGGAAACCACTGCAATTATGCTAAAAACTTAATTTTAGATTTCTATAATTATTCAAATAATATATAGTAGAGTCTCTCTAATCCTACACATTTGGGACCAAACTTGTTGGATTTTAGAGATTTGTCGGATTATTGGATGTTCAATGAAAAAAAATGGAACTATACAAACATATATAGTCAGTTTATTAGGATTTTCCTGTCACTGTTTTTACTGTTCAAATTTTTCACAAACCCCTCAATTTTATCCTGATTTTTTTTTTTAATGTCATAAATGGTGACTCATCCAATACCATAAAATGAAGTCAAACCACTAAACTTTTCTCTCAGTTCAAACTTTTTAATTATTTCTCTCTTTTCCACTACAGTCAATGTCAAGTTTTCATTTTTCACTTTTTCTGATTTATGATATTATGTAAAGATAAATAATAAACACTGATACAGTAAAAACTCACTATTTTACAATAAACAGCATACTGAGCTTAAAAATTACTCTGACTATAATGCCTGCACAATGAATGAATAGCAACTGACAATTTGTTATGTCAGTTTCGCTCTCTCACACATTGACTAGTTATGACATGAAAATGGTAGTCTACACTCTGTGAACTGCTGCACCTGGGTAGTGTGGCAGTTCACAGAGTGTAGACTACCAGAAATGTTGGACTGGCGAAATGTCAGACTACAAAGACTCAACTGTATATTTAATAATCATAATTATTTTAACCTTTTATATATTAGGAGAAAAAAATCTTATATCTTTTAAACTAATATAATTTACTTAGTTATTGTATTTTTTTTTAAATCACGATATTAGAATTAGAAATAACAAATGCTGCATCTCTTCAGAATTTTTCAAAATTTAAACAAAACTTTAAAAATTTTGCCTTAAATAATTTTAGATTTAAGGCAAAATTGAGTTTAGTTTTTCATTTTAATCAAAAATCGATTATTATAGTTATGGCAAAATAATAAACAGTATGTCTTGCAAAATGTGCAAATTAAAATGTTTCTGATTAGTATAAGTAAATTCTGTTAATTAAAATTCATTAAATTATTTATTTTGTGATATAGATTTTTGTATAGCATAACAAAATTCAAAATTAAAAAAGATATACATTTATATAAATAGAAGTGATATACATATTTAGAAAATCTGGAAAGCATGACTTACAATATTTTATATAATTCTTAAATAAAAACAAAATTATTTTAAATTTTAACGAAAATAACAATAATTAATTAATTAATTTACATTCATATAATGAAGTAATGTTACCTATACAATGAATACCATTATAAATATGAAATTCATACAATAAATTAATATATTTAATTAGAAATAAAATTTTTAATTAGTTTTCATATTTGGCACTGTTATTGATTTAAAAAATATTATATGTTATGCAACTCACAACTAAATAATGGTGAACAACGAAATTATAGACCTGCCATAGTTTCTAAAAATTATCAAACTTATTACACAATATCAAATAAACTGCTTTGATTTTAATGTATGACATACAATCATAAAACATTTTCACCAAATTACAAAATACAAAAGGGGTTCCTGAATTTTGAACATCTGACATACAAATATGTATGGTAGACAATTGTCCATAAAGCATTTAATAAAATTGATAATCAAATATTAAAAATGGTCTTGATTCTAACTATCAGATTTAATTTGCAGATGTAAAAATAGCTTTAACTATAGTAAATTTTACATGCATATTATTGTGACCTTTAATCTTTGTTAACCTCAAATGATTGAGATAGTTTAGAAAAGTCAGCCAGAAAGTGATTTTTAATAATGATTGATAAATAACAATTTAGTAATAACTAATAGTCAAACAAAACTCGATAAAATCAATTCATAAAAGGGAAAAATACAGCATAAACTGTCTATATCACAGTATAATCATTAGAAAGAAGACTGTAATTTTAAATTTGCAATACTGTATTATTTATAAAAAAAATTATTACAAACATACATTATGTTTGATAAAATATAATATTTGTTCAAATAAATGGCACATGGAATATTTTCATTCAGAATCTTGTTTTGAATAAATGTTTAATATTAGTGGGCACAATTTATTATATTTTTGTTATTTCTTAATAAATAAATTATTTAAAACAAAGTCCTCCAATAAAAAATAATCAATATGATTTTATAAAACTAATAAATATATATTATTTATTAGAACTGTTTATTATATTTTTTCAATAATTTTGTATGCCATTTATTCAAATGACTATTTATTTAAATAAATACAATAAGTTAAACTTTCTAACTTATGGCTGACTCAAGAATGCAATTAATAGAAATATAGATAAATATAGCAATGAATTAATCAGGTATCAATCAATTTCATAGTTCTAAATAATATTTTAGGAATGTTCTTCAGGAATATATCCTATTTATAAGCTAGGAACCCCTTGCATAATAATTGAACTCTTTGGTTAATTTATTTTTAATCTTTGGTTTATTTATTTTATTGTAAAAATTAGTATATCTCTTCATATAATTTTAAAATGACCCATGAAAATTGATTCATTTCTGCAAAAACTAAAAATAAAAAATTTATGATCATAAAAATAATGAATAACAAATGGAAAAAAAAAATACAAATAATAATAGCTTACCTAAAACTTTTTTTGTTTCTGAATATTCTACATGTTATATTTATATAATTAAATTTGAAAAATTAAATGAGCGAATGAGTTTACATAATTTTAATCATCTTCTGCAAGATTAAAAAGAATCTCATTTATCTGATAAATAGCTAAATTCCTCTTTCTGGATGGCATTTTTCGTAAAACTGCTGCTAAATATTGACAAAAGAATCCTTCAGCATCATTCTGGATTGGAGTAAATTTTACAATATTGTTGTCTTCGACAGTTGAAATATGTCTATAAATATCAGTTGAATGTGTAAATTTTCTGAAATATGAAATAATTTTTATTAAAGAAATATATAAGTAAATATTTATTTGTTTCTAATTGATTTATATAATAAAAAGTTTATTGTTATTAATTAAGAATTTCTTTTATCGTATCAAAAAACTAACAAATTAAAATTTAATCATATAATTATTTTTTATTTATATTTTCATGAAACTGTAGAAATAATCAATATGAATCAAAGAATTCAATAATAAAATAAATACAATATTATATATAATATTGTATTTATTTTAATTATTTTGAAATGCATAATTATTGTAACATAGTTCTAAGAGAATATAATAATAAACTACACCAATGAAACTGCACTGTGGCCTTCATTTATAAAGGAATTTTTTAAGCTTTATAAAAAAAAAATTTTTCATCAATTTTATAAGAATTAATAATAATTCAAAATTTCATATTAATTAAAATATATAATGAATATCATTTATGCTATTACATATGCCTGTATAATATTATGATAAAAGTGGTGAGATAATAGCAGAGAGTGTATATAAATCCATCCTCTAATTATACATTAAATATTCAGCGTACAGTACTTGTAGTATTCAGTACATGTATATTCAGGAATTATAAAAATAAAAATTAAATTAGATTTTCATATATATTTTAATATAATAAAGCAATCTGTCAAACAAAATATTTTCTTTTTAGATTTAATTTTAGTTTAAAATGGTTAAATTATAATTAAAGACAAATTTTTTAACGTGAAACTAAAATATATTTTAAAGTATAACTATTTTAGGTAGGCCTCTCTTTAATAACATTTCTCTAATGTAAGCAAAAACATTTTAAATATATCTTAAAATATATTTCTCAAGTATAAGTCAAAATAAAATCAAAGAAGAGTGCCTATATTGAAAGTATTTTTACTTTAATAAAATGCATTTTAGAATCTAAAACACTGGTTTTTTAACCAGTGTTTTAAATCCTAAAAGTGTATCATAATAAACAAACCTAATATTAACAGCATATTTCTATTGTTTATAAATAATTTTATAAACAATAGAAATATAATTAAACTGTAATTTTATGAAATTCAAATTTAATTCTATGCTTAATAAGAAATTAAATTGTCTTTTTATACATAAACAAGAAATTATGTTGAATCTAAGTGTTGTATAATTAGATTCAATAATTACAAATAAAATATAATAGAAATCTTTGTGCATTATTTAAGTAAACAATTTATGTAAATTCAAATAAATTTATAATAAAGCATTCTTGTTACTTTATTAAAAAATTATTATTAAATTATTATAATAATTGTAAAGCAAAATGAAATTTCAGTTAACATACAAAGTTCCATCACTAAAATCATTGTAAATTATGACATAAAGAAAGGATTGAAAACAATGTATCAAATCAACAAAAGAAATCAGTATAAAAAAATAAAAATGAAAAATTTTATTATTTTCATTTGTGTTTCAATTTATTAATGTGTCTTTGATTTATAAAATCCTTAATTTATAACACTTTTACAAACAAAAAAGTTGAAAGTAATATAAGAATTAGGAAACATTATCTGATTTCATCTAATTTTAGAATTAAAACTTTTAAATGATCTCATGATTAAATAATAAATTTATCAAATAATAATAAATCATAATAATAATAAATTTATCAAATAAAACAAATAAAAATTGTAAGGTTAACCTTACAATTTTTATTTGTTTTATTTGACATCATTTATTAGCTAAAATAGAAATAACTAAATTTTAAATATAACATATTTATAATAAATATATTTAGTTTGCATATAAAATTTTTTCATTTTAATATATCTGTAAATTACCTTTTTTTCTTTCCTAACATTCCCGGAATGATTCCTTCATATGGTTCCAAAGCAGCATTTTCTGTTGGCATAGCTGGTGAAACATCGCCATTAGATTCTATAGTATGAGGAACATCCACTTCACATTTTATTTCTTCCATTACATTTTTATCTATATCCTTATCCTAGATATTTATATTCATATATATGAGATTAAATATTATAAATATAAAAATGAAAATTTATAAAATATAATATTGAAAATTAAATTACATAATAATTACGACGTTTGAAATACTATACATTAAATAACTACAGAAATTTTCTAATAGATTAAAAATCATTATACATTGAATATATATAAACAAAATTATAATACGAATTAAGTAAAAAAATCACTTTACATTTTAAAGATTTTTGTAAATTGTAAAAAAGAAAATTAATCAAGAATTAAAGATTTTATTATTAAATATACAAGAATTTCTAATATTTTATATAAACAAACATTTAAAATTTTATTATTATTTGAATAATATTTGATATCATATGTAAATTATATATTGAATTTTTAATATGAAGTATGAAGATTTTGTATTTTATACAATATTTATTTTAATTACTAATACAAGCAGAAAGAATATAGTATATGAACAGTTAATAGTTATAGCGGACAGCTTATTCCATTATTATTTACTTCAGCTAACCTCATATTAAATTAGACTTTCAATGCCAAAAAATGTTTTCACATTATATTTAAAGATTAATATAATGATTTTTTCTTCTTTGAACACAAACTTGCATAAACAAACTTTATTTAAATTTATTTTGTTAATAAAGCAAAGATATAATCTACCACATACCGAAGTCTTTATTTAATAAATTCATAACAATCGATATCTTATACAAATAAATCCATATACCCAAGATGACTTAATCATAAACAACTACATAGGGGATTAATCGCGTAATCAAATAATCCGATAATCCAAACAGCACAAATTTTGTGCTGTTTGGATTATCGGATTACCCATCGGATTAAACAGCAAAAAAATTTGTCCGCTAGGGGAGTTTGTGCTGTTTGGATTATCGGATTACCCAAGATGAGTATATCGATTTATTTAAGTGAGATATCTATTATTAAAAATAAAATTATTATTTGAAATTTTAATTTGTTCATTTCTAATATTGATATTGCTTTTGTTTATAAAAAAATAAACACGGTAATAAATTTATTTTTTTAAATAAATCTGCAAAACTTAACAATCCAAAACTTTATCTAAAATCAAAAACAATTTGGATATCGTTGATCTATGACAGGGGGTTCTCAATCTTTTTGAAGTCAGTGTACATTTTCAATTATAAAAAACTTTTAGTTGAACACTTAAAACAAAAGCTTACATACAAGACAACTTTTTGCAAGATTCACTAATCTATATGCTAGAAGTCTTTATACTCCTCAAAAAATATACAAGAATCGGTTAAGTGTTTATCTTAATTCCTTTGTCAGATGATCATTTCTATACTGTTTACATTAAGATATATTTATCTAGACCAATATTTTGATATTAACAAAGCTCTGAAGGATTTCAGTATAGGAATTGGATAACCTTTTCAAATGCAATGCAGACCAACATAGTCTGTATTACGTTCGAAGAAGTTATCCAATTCCTATAATGAAATAATTGTCATAAAAAATATAAGACGAGATTATATTCTGTTGTGATAAAAATGAAAAAATTAATTCCAGCATAATAATATATGTGTAAAATATCTTAGGATATCTTATATTTTTGAGCAATTTTAAAATTTGCATTTTTTTTTTTGTTTGTTTTTGAATCTTAAAGAATGATAATGGTAAGTTAAAGCTTTGTGGAGGTTATTGATTTATGGGAACATTATGAATTACTAATAGTTTGAGGATAGGTTTTTAAGACCTCATATATATAAACCATACATATGGAATATACAGCAATTAAATCTTGATTCTATAAATTTAAAAATTTTATATAAATAATTGTTTATTATTACAAAAACTGATTTATAAATGTAATTTTGGAATTTATTTCTGATATTAAAAATAACTGCAAATCAAAACATGAACTATAATTTAAATACATAATTTATATAAATTGAAATTTACCTGCAAAGATAATCAAAAAATCTGTAAGGGAATGATTATTAATTATAATAATCACCAGTTTCAGTTTAGGAAAATAATTTTTACAGCATTCTAACAATGTAAACTATTTTTCATGTGCATTTAAATATTAATTTTTAAGTGAATTTATAAAGTTATACAATCTCATGTGAAAATATTCTGCTTGAAAAAATAACAACAACAACAATAGCAACAAACCTGTGTCATTTCAGGCAAATCTGTAGAATTTCTTTTGGTATCACAGGATGGAGGATGAAGCACCGTTGTTGGATGATAAGCATTCAAATGACGAATCATGTTTGTAGTGTTCCCGCATAACTTCAATTCTGAATTACATCCAAGATTGCAGACGACAATAGTTTTATCAACAACCCCTTCTTCTGTAACCTTATAATCGAAATATTTCCAAACGACACTACGTTTTGACATTGTTTTATAGAAAAATCCCGAACGAGAGATTTAATAAAAGATGGCAACCGATTGTTGAAACGACGATCGATGATCGACCGCATTTATTCGATCTTCCATCGATCGAGTTAATCATTGCTAGCGATAGCGATGAATTATTGTATAAGACATCATTTAATTTATTAAATTCCATCTATTATTTACTCTTATGTTAAAGGAATGAGTTTATTTATTATATACAAAATTTTAACGCACATATTTAACGCGCATATATTAAGGTTTAAATGATAAAACAGTTTGATTTTTCTCCTACCGACATATTTGTTTAGAAATTACAAAAAAAAAATATATTTAATTTTTTCAGTTTTTTTTTTTTTTTAATTCGATTAAAAATCGCAATACTTTTAATAAATACTATATATTGTTCTAATAATAAAATCCATCGACGTTCATTAAAGAAATGGCATTCATTAAAAAAACAGTACAGTTTTATGAATGCTTTCAGATTTTATTTTTGTTTTAAATTAATAATAAATTTTGGTAAAGACAAGTAACTAGGAATTCAAAATATTTCTGTACAGCATTTACTTGGTATGGATTTAAGAACTGAGCTTCGTAATTAATTCAGAAAAATATATTCGGATTTTTTTCTCGTCAAATATTTTTAATAAATAAATGTTGAATTAAACAATTTTCCTAATACAGTATATTGTTTGAATAAAACCAATCAGCATTTTGATAAGAGATTTTATTAATTCGATTTTTTGTTATAGATAATTTATAAGAAATTGTAATTCATACTAAATTCAAGAAGTTCAGTATTACGGTCGACTCTCGATTTACCGGGGCGACTTAACCGGTGTTCGTAAAAAAAAAGAAAGAAAAGAAAACTCTGCGAAGAAACAGAAAGTTCTGATTGACTTTTTAAAGCGAATTTGAACTATCAGATTGTTCAAGTTCTTTTGCGAACGTGTTTCTTTTTTTTGTTTGTTGATACAGTTGATTTTAAACTTTATTAAAGTACAATTCCTGAAATACAGTTCAGGTAAATTGCCATGTAGCAATTTTCTATTCATTAGTGGTTATTTATCTTTCTCGTTTTTTTTCCTTGCCTTTGGATTAACTGTGGATATCTTCCCCTCTGTTAACCCCAGTTAATCGGGAGCCAACTATATTTAGAAAAATGAATGATAAAAAGAGCATTGACATTATTATATTATTAAAGATGGATTGGTTGAATTGTGTTGCCGAAGCGTTATATTACAAGTACATTATTGGAAATGTATAATTTTTATGCAAAATATTCTATTGGGAGCGGATTCCAGCTTCTATTCAAGATATAAAAATCTTTAAATATGTAAATTACAAATTTATCTCTGGAAATATTCAAAGAGAAATCTTTGAATATATAAATCACAATATATTATAATTTACACGAAATTAATTACAGCCTACTTTTGTGCTGTAATTAATTTCGTGTAGTATTAACAGTAGGATGAATTATTATATTATAATTTATTATTATATTTCCATTATTAATTGCTTAGGAATGAAAATAAACTCTCCGAAATCTTCTAACATACTTATGAATATTGCATTTTTCAAGAAAATGAAATTTCATATGTGAAATACTCGAAGTAACAGTCTAAAATTTTTAATGACCCCAGATAAAGATGGAACCTTTTCGTAGAACTTTCTCGTTTCCGAATATCCTATATAGCATACGATAGCTATGTTTTATTAAAGAAAGTTAAATATAAGCAACCAGACTGATTGCATAGAACATTTCGATTTTTCATCTAGAAGGCCCATAATCGAATACAGGTTCCACGCCTTGGAAAATTTATATGAGATCCTGGTTTTATCCGACGATACGTATCCTCAGCAAGATTCAGATTGATCTCACCATAGAGACGAGCCGTCTTATTAAATCCTAGGTGGTCCCGTCATTTAATAATAATTTTTATTCTTTTAACAGCAGATGACGCTTCAGTTTGATTTCTCGGAGCCCGTGATAACTTTTTCCAAGGGGTTTAACCCAACATGAAAACTGAAGCGTTTTTATGCGGAAAATTAGTGTGAAATTTTGTTATTATGCAGTTTTACACTGCCTACCACTGTGTAAGTACTAAGCGGCATGGCATTCCTACCACGAGCCATCCATATTCCTGGTGGGATCGGTCATCAAGTGAGAATAGAGTTCAACGTGGCAGGTCTGGACCCCTCTTGAAAATATCTGGAAGTGTAGAACGCAGGAATTGAACCCGGATCCTCCAGTTGGGAGCGCATGCTTCCATTACGGCCATTCGACCAATTATAAACTGGAATAGTAAACAGACCTACCACAGGTCCTTTCGTTCTTGTAAAGAATCTGCCGGATTGAAGAGAACAGTGATTAATGGGCTCAGTTTGATTTCTTGTATTCATTTTCCAATTTCTCGAATTACATTCCGTCTTTAGATGAAAAGCCGAAATGTTTTAATGCAATCAATCTGGCCAGCCTTAACTAATCCATCAGATTAGCCTCGTAGAAATGCTTCGACTTTCCACTCTGGATTCGTCTTTAAAAATATTTATTATGGGATCTAGGCCCAAGCCGTCGATATCCGTCCTCCACAATCCGGCTGATCAGCCGCAAGAGTGAGTAGTCTGTAGAAGGGCTTGTTTCGTCTTGTCAGTTTTAATGCTCTTATTGAGTGGAATGTAGTGTTATCTGTTGACCAAAAATTCTCTATCCAGATTAAATTCCCGGGGTCGATGCCTACAAATTTTTTCAGGATTCCTCCTGAAAAAATTTGTAGGCATCGGCCCCACTTGGCTCATGAACCTTATCCTTTACCAAATGACTGAAATTGGCCGGATGACCATCTGGTAAAATTTTCGCTTATCACCTTGAAAGTCAGTATTCAATTCGATTCTCATATTCCAAATTTTTAGGAAAATCCAGGTTTTCTCTTGGACCCCATCGTTCAACCTTCCAATTAATCCATGAAGCGAAGTAAAAACATGCTTTTACATTCGTTGTAGCGATACTTTGCAGCTAAGAATTTAGAACGGTTCTCTGCAGCAGTGCTTAACTTAGAAACAATTGGTTTATAGCGCTGTATAAAGAAACCAAGGAGGTTGAAACAACCATATTGAGAAAGAGGGCACTTTTAAGAAATCAGATAAACCATGTTACCCTAACCATGACCTACACTGCTAACACTTAATGCCATCTATTGACATTAATATAAACTAAAATTGTAATAAAAGTGGAATTTTCTCCTGCAAAATTAAAAGAAGCAGGTTTAAGGTATACTTTAATGGCAATTACTACAAAACACTACCACCAATTTTCATAAAAATCTACTAATTAGTTCTAAAGTTATTAGTGTGAGATTGCATTTTAGATCATATAAACCTCCATTTCCTTCTGAAAGTTAAATAATTTTAATTCTTTCTGAAACTTATCAAAGAATCTTTATCATCACTGTTTGATAGATTGGGACATCATCTCATTTTTCAAAAATCATGCAAGATAAATCTCAATGAAGTATTTTCTAGTAGATTAATAGTTAACAGAGACTGTGGGCATTACAAATTCACCCGATTAATGCTTTTAGACTTCTTTAGACCAATTTTCAAGAAAATCTACTAGTTAGTTCTAAAGTTAGTGTGAGACTGCATTTCAGATCTTATAGACTTACTTGTTAGACTTCTTTATTTGGCTTTATTATATCTAATATATAAAGAACAAAGATTAATAATAATCCACATAACTATTATTTTTTCAATTGAATTTATTACATTAGGATAGGTTACAAAAGATTTCAGAATAATAGTGGAACACTTAAGTGTTTAAAATAAAATTTGACCATACTGAAACACATTAAAATGTTTATGAAATTTTCATAAAGGTTTTAATGTGATAATGTCATCATATTTCTTTTGTTAAAATAACTAAAGATATTCCTAGTCCTCAGAAGATTATTGTTTATATTGTCTAAAGCAGTAAAGTTAAATATATTTTCAGCACTACTAAGCAGACCAAGGTTACAAATCATCAAAAACACTTTATTCAGTAGAGAATAAAGTATTTTTGATGATTTGTAACCTTGGTCTGTTTAGTAGTGCTGAAAATATATTTAACTTCATTGTTAACTAAAGATATTGTCAACCCCATATTTATTTGATGGCATTTCTATACAACTGTTAATGGAGTTAAAATTTTCTCTGAATATAATAATTAATTGTATTAATGAGTAAAATTTAGAATAAATTTATTTTTAGAAGATAAAATGTGAGTTTGGTTGTAAACAGTTGCCATGCTTCATTCCCAATTTCTCAATAATCTAAAAATTATGCATGATGATACCTAATTAAGATTGCCATTTAACCCTTTTTTCTGAGTTAGCTGATACAAATGATTAAATAAGAACATTTTAAGAATAACATTAAATAAAAAATAACTTGATTTAAAAGTTATGTTTCAAACATTAGTAATTGTTGCTGTTTAGCAATCATGTAACAGCTTACAGAATAATGGTGCAAACTAATTTATCTTTGCAGATATATGTTAAGTCTAATAAACTCTCTTTATTGCAATCATATTTTTCATACCATAATAGAACCATTTGGGAACGATTATACATGAAGCATAGAGCAAGTTGAACAGTCTAAATCAATGGTACAGAATCACAACTGTCAAATAAATTTGTAAGCAGCAGTACAAATAAAATAAGTATTTTTGTTTTACATGTAGTGAAGACTAACAATAATAGTAGGAGAAAAGAATACAATGCACTGTGTATAAGAAATGAAGTCAAGAAAAATGCATAGCTAGTACATTCTGTGGAGACC
>WUQG02453472.1:0-12785 GCA_011317285.2 Androctonus mauritanicus | reverse complement strand
GTTGTTGTCAGTGTGTATGCGCACTGTGTGAGTATATAATTGCGAATCACAGAAACACGTTGGCATTTTTACACCTAAAAACACCTTCTCGTGAAGAAATTAATGCATTTTCCCACCTCTTTAGTGAATAAAAGTAATATTTTGCTGTATACAATGCAAAAATTTTTGTTTCTCTTTTTTTTGCTTCGTCGTACATGATAGTTTGATCATTTACAACAACGTAACCATTTTTAATTCTTTAAATTTTACATTATTATTTGTTTTATTCGCGTACATCCCTGCACAAACAAAAATAAAATATAATTCAATAAAATAAACACACGAAAATAAAAAAAATTTTTTTTTTCATTCCTCTCCATTTATAACGTAAGAGAGCATAAAATTTTGTAACAAAATTAAATTAATTAAATTAATAATTATGCATTTTCGAAATTTTAATTAATAAAGTTTTTTTTATTTTATTTTATTTTATTTTTTTATTTTTTTTGAATTATTAACGAACGCTTTTATGTTTAAGCAGAATGATGATTAAAAATTGGAATCTGGTATTCTGGTTTTATGGCGTGTCTTTCAAAAGCGGTATATCGATCTACATTTGTCTAGTATTGATTATAACAATACTTAATCGCATAAGAAATTGATTAGAATGCTATAAGAACATTCCCAAATGCTAAAGTAGTATTGTTGCTAGGATAGCATCTTCTATTCATTACTGAATATAAAGACATGAAGGGACGAATCTGTATATTCTTCCAACAGATAAACGATGTCTGTTTAGTAGAAAAATAACACGGATACACCAGAAAAAAGACTATTTTCCTCCATTTTTATTTATAACTTCATTCTTTAAGCGTAGATAAACTAGAAAATAGAGCGTTAGAAGTTCAGAGGGATTTTCGTTATTCTGATGCAGGCATTTGTTACTGGTCAAAATTGGTTTATTTTTTTTTTCTTCCTCCAGTATATATAGGCCTATATACTGGGAAAAATTGAAAAATGTGGCGGTTTATTTATATAAAAAGAGGTAAGAAAAATTGTCAAGTTACTCTGTTCGAGTCGATAAAACTATTGTTTAAAATTATAAGATCTTCGCAGCTGCTGCCAAAACGACAAATAAAAGAAATTTCTCGCCAGTTATCTCTAAAAATTTTCATATAAATGTCCATAAATACTTTCTATTCTTCCATAAAAATGGTGTTTTTTAAAAGTCAAAAAAAAGAGCCACGTTTCTGCAAAAAACTTATCTTATTTTCTTCTTATCGCTGATCGATAAAGACACTCGAATTATCTATATAGTTTTAGATGACTAGATAAGAATCGGAGCAGCACTTTATCTTACTTAAACGTGGAGTGAAATTCGAAATTTTCGTTATTCTTTAGTAAAAAGGAATTATATTAGATGATATTTTAATTAATTAATTAACTAACTACCTGGTAAGTAAGAGTGTAAAAAAAAATTACAAATTTCTGATGTTAATCGACCCATCGAAGGTGATAAAAGACTGCCTCTTTTGTGTTTATGGATCGAATATCTCTGAAAGGATTTCTAAAGATTTCAATAGAAAGTTATAGATTTCCTAGAAGGATAATTAAATTTTAATTATTGTTATCAAATTTTGTGGTGTGCGAAGCAGCTAAATTGTAAATTAATTGTTGCACTTTCGGGTTAAAGCGAATTTTAAAATATACCACGTTGGAAAATATCCAGAATTTGCATTTTCTTTCGAGTTTAATCGATTGAGAAATTCTTTAATTATTTCCGATAAAAAATGATGTTTCCTTCTGTTTTGTTTTTTTTTCTTTTTCTTAAAACAAAAACGTTACATTTGTAGTTTGTTTTCTTGCTAATTATGTATTTCTGTCGAAGAAATTTTTAATTTTTATATCGTAAGAAATTATCGTTTCATTAATTCTACTAATTTCCAAAAAAAGAAAAAAGTTTTGTTTTAAGGGTATTTTTATTTTTTAATAGAGAACTTTTTTAATTTCTGAAAGCATATATTGTATATGGTTCCTTAGCTTTCCGTTAATTGTTAAATTTTTTTTTTCTTTTTCTCCACGGTTCTTTAATTGCTTCGCACATCATCAATTAAATAAGTAGATTTGCTTCACCGTCCATCACGGCCATATTGGTATTCGGAGATTTTTCTTCCGCTTCAGATGACGAAATCAGAAAATTTCGCTTTGCTCGTTTTAATCTCAAAATTGAATTTTTTCTGTTTTAATGTAGGTAATACGTCAATTAACGATATTCTACGTAATTTCGACAATAAAAAATACGTTTTTCGCTCCTTTCTCCTAACCAAAAATCGAAAATATCTATTAGAAGAAAGCGTATAAGAAGAGAAAGTCACTCTTCGTTTCACACAAAATACGATAAGAAATTTGTCATTTCGTCAAGTAAATCGCTTGAGATAATAGTCAGCACTTTATATCATTTCTTCTTACCAGATATTGGATTAAATTATTCTTTTTTTCTGCCATCTTAGTTGAGAAATTTGCCTTATTACCGACACTATGTTTACAATAATGACATTAGTCGCGATTTGCCTTTACTGCATATGGACTAGTCGATGTACAGTTGTCATTAACAACTCCTGCATTGCAATTCAAAATTAAACAAGGCGACAAGTTACGTTAATCAGTTTAGACAACGTTATCTAAATGCTGTGACGTTTTCTATTAAATTCATTTTCAGAACGAATCTATCTACATCGACGATTAAAACGCATTATAAACTATTTTCTTATTAATGTATGCAGATTATGGTTACTAAAAAAAGAGACTTGTATATCACCCACATCGATCTTTACGTGAATAAGTGTAACATATAGCTAAATCTTCGATTTTTTTTAAAAAAGACAGATTTTGATAGAAGATAAAATTAAACCTTAAGAATTTAGGTCGCGAAAGAAATTACAGTCATCAAACTTTGTTGTTAAATATACGACAGGAAGAGACGTCAGTTTTCTTTAATTTTATGAAAGCGGAAAGCTAGACATTTATGGTATTTGTATACGCTTTACCGTATTTGTTTAATGGCTAGAAAGAAAACCATGAATTATGGTTGGAATCTGAAACAACTTCCTACTTGTCATCTCACGCTGTTTTCGCACTGCAGCCTCAATTATGTTAACTACGATTGAAATTACAACACTTTTTTTTTTTCTTCTTTATTTTTCTTTCTCTTCCTTTCAGATCAACCGGAATGCGTTAGAAAGTCGAGCAAGGAAAACAAACAAATTCAGATTTTTGCTAACTCGAATTTTAATATTAAACCATCCGAAAATATAATTTCTATCGATCGAAGTAATAAAAATCGACAGATATATTTTTATATATATATATTAATCAGAATTTCTTACTTCCAGATTAAAACAACTTTTTCTCTTTTAAGAAAAGAAAAGAAAAAAAAAATCTTCGTTGTAATCCCATTAATGTTATTTCCTGAAATTAATAAGATTTTTTACATTCTTCCGTTCCAACTTATGCTATCTCGAAGCGAATCCCATTTTCCATGATTAGAACAGGCAGGAAAGGTTTTTTTTCCTATATAAGTTTTCTTTTTTTTTTCCTCTCTGGTCAGTAAAAAAAAAAAAAAAGAGGAAAGAACAATGTTTGCCTGGGGTTAGACTATAGAAAAGACTAGATAGGAAAGTTGTTAGCTTGGAAACGTTTCTTGCTGGTAGAACATTTATTAATGATCCCTTTAGGGATGAGATATTCAATTACTTATTTTAATGAGTTTGAATTAAAGTTTTATCAAAAATTATTATTACTTTTTTTTTTTATCAGAAAGAAAATTTTATTGTCGGAGAGAAAGTTTTCGTTTAAATATAACTTATATATATATATAAGTTAAATGGCAGATTTTAATGTAAAAAAATATAACTGTTATGTCGGCAACAAAATTTTATAACCAGTAATGTGTTATGTTTTACTCCTTACCATAGAAAGAATGCACAAAACTGTTTTCTGAACTAACAATTACACGAGAGAGATTGTAAGGAAATTGGTCTTTCTTTACTGGTTTTTCTTTTGAGATACAAAGGATCTGTTTTATGTCTTCTACCAGAAGTTAAGATCTAAAGTTACCAGACAATGATAACTAGTTGTGATAGTGCATTATATCGCTTGAGCAATAAGACCTTCTACTATTTCTTCCACTACAGTGATTTGTAATGTTCTTACGCCATTCTGGCACGCATTTTTGGTCTTTTTTTTCCATTTTATATATATATATATATAGAATATACGAAGTTTTACTTCCATTGACTGAAAATCGATAGAATTGATCGCATCTTCTAGTCATTCGAGGTTACCTTTTAAAGATTTATTCTTCTTTATAATAATTTATACGTAGTTTGTACCAATTAATAAAATTATAAAACCGTTACGTATTCAAATTTTTAGCAAATAAATATCGTCGTATTATTTACGGATGAAAGAAGATAATTACAGGGTGTAGCAGCAACTCACATTGTTTGTTACAACTCATAAAATCTTTAGTACGCGACCCGCAATCGAGGGCAATCAGGTCACATTCGTGGTGTCTTGCAGGATTTTTCATTCATTCTTTATCAAACAAAAAATTTTTTTTTTACGCGCTTTCGGGTCATATTTTGCGATTTTACGCGTTTTGTTTTTTCCCAGGAGACTCATTCAGTTTTAGAGTCCTCACCACCTGAGAAAAGAATGGTTATCTTACGAGACTCGAGATAAGACCATTAAACCGAGCAAACAGTTTTATGTGGATCTCTACCTGCAAGAGAAAAAAAAAAACGATTTTAAATATAATTTAAAGTATTGTAATTAAAGTTTAAAATTGTTTTGTAACACAACATAAAAACCATTTTTATTAAAAAGAGAAAAAATAAATAAATTCCAATTATGCATCTGCGATATTAAAGTCCGAAAGTTTTTATGCAGGAGTGCTGCTTATCTGCAGTTCGGTTTAGTTGGCTTTCTTAATGGGATTTACCGGGATAAATGGTTAAATTTCACTCTTTTATTACTTCAAGCCATCTGATTCTGTGTATTGGAAAACTCTGGTAGTTTCTATTGATGCATTAGATTTTATAATGTTATAAAAACTGGGAGTTTCGAAACGAGATGTAAAAATCTTATTTCGCATCAAACCGGGATTTATGGTATCGGATTTTTATATATCATTTGGAGAAGAACAGAAGCGATTAGATGATTAAGAGATTCTCAATTAATTAAACTCGAGATTCTTTCAAAACTCCATCTCCTAGATAATTTTTATTTGCCAGAAATAATGGTTCTTTTTATTATCTTCTATACTTCTGCAGTTTTATTTTTTTTACTCCTCCTCCTCCTCCTTCCATTTTAATTTTCCCACTACAACAATTCTTGCATAAATTTCACTTTTAATGTTGATTTTCCAATGTTTATTCACAAATTTCACCTTAGAATAAAAATATTCAATATATAAATATTTACTTAACTCTTGTGTATTTTTCTTTAGGGGAAGTTTTTCAAAGATAATAAATATCAATCTACCAAGAACTGTCATTCAAAACGCCTAGAATGATATTTTCGTGTTGACTTTATGATGACAGGATGCTTCCTGTATTCTTATTATCAACAACCGATATATTCACTCTTTTAAATATATTAATATAAGACAACGTTATGAATTTATTAATATTTTCTGATTATTATCCAAGCGAAAACGCATTTCAGTAATTTGCGACATGTCTATCAACCAAGAAAACCGGGACATACGTATAAACCGGTCGAGAAATTATGCGAAATGGAAATTTCTGTGTTCAACTGGATGGTAAATCGTTCTTAATCTATTTTATGTTATATTTTCTCTAGTAAGTAACACGGGAAAGTTATTACCGAATTTAAACACGCACACTTTCACGTTTTTTTTTGTTTTTTCTTTCTTTGATGGAAGCTAAATTACTACTTAATAATCACATTAAAAAACAATCAACATTTCACTCCATCCGAAAGCATTACTAACAACATTATCTCTAAATAACTAGCAGAATTCAAAGCAGTAGTTTGGCATATTTTTGTTACGAATTATCAATTTAAAAATATAAATAATGGCATTGTTTATTATTCGATTTAATATCTAAACTAAACGTATTTAAGCTAATATCCTCTGGAAGATAATTATCTAGAAATTACATCAGGTGTTACTGACGACATTTATTAATTAATTTGTTAATTAAAATACACCTACACCTGATTAGATAAAGTTATGGAAGTGTAATTTGTTATATCTTTTAATATTTTTATTTTTTTAATTTTAATTTTTTTATTTTTATCGGTTAGTTAGTTACGCGCGGTGTTTATTATATTGGGTAACGGATATTTTTAAATATCGGCTAATGAGACAACTGCTAATTATTTTTCCTGGGCGGAATTTCTAGCTGCTGCCAGAAAATATTGCCCTGTAGAAATTCCAAGAAAATCAGTTTATCAAATTTATAGTCGCTCTTTTCCCTACATTTTCCTTCTTCTTCTTCTATTTTTTTTTTTCCTTATCCCGAAAAGTCGAATGGAAATGTCAAGGACGTAAATGTATACATACCTTGTAAATATATACATATAAATGTTAAACATCTTTAAATAATTCTAGCGTACCGAATCTCTTTACATTAATTAAAACTGAAATCAAATTACTGAAATAAACTATACACGTTATTGTTACGTCATGCGATATTGTTACGCAATACGATTTCGAAACTGTACTTCTCTACGGTATAACGATAAATATAATTAAACAAGTAAAAGCCTAGCGTAACAAAACTAATTTATTATTGCTTTAATGGCCACAAAATTAATATTAAAAATGCGGATAATAATAAATTTTACGTTTTAACAAAAAAAAAATTATAATAATAATAATATTCAAATCTATCACTTTGTGCCATCTGTTGTGCAAATTTAGTACTAATCATCGAAGGTGATAAGCTATTAAATCCCGTGCAGGTCGTTTACGAAAGAAGATAAGCAAGTCTCTTAACGTTTAGGAGACCACCAGTCAGGTAGCCCTGTTATTTGTTGGTCGAGCAATCACATCATCACTTCTAGCCATTCCAAAACTGTCTTAGAAGACGTTACTGCCTAACCATTCTTCCACCTTAATCGTATAGTAAATGGCGAAAATAGTCTCCTAATTGCCGATTATATATCTTCATACCTTCTCGTTAAAGCTATAAAGAAAGTAACATTGCTTATTTATCTTATTCATAGTTTTGCCTGAGATAATAAATGCTAAAATTATATTACCTTTCTTCTACCGAGTTAATTCCTGAAGTTCCATTTTCTTGGTACTAAAATTATCCTAAGTGTATATAACTCGAATCTATTTTTTCTAGCCGGTATGTTATTCAGAAAAAATAAAAATTTATAACTTTATATAAGCTTAATTAGTTATTTTTTTTTTATTATTTTTTTTATATTTGAATATTTTTATGGAAGAAGAAAACAGGATGAAATTACTGTTCTTGTGGAAAATAAATGTATTTCGATTATCTGAAACGAATTCAAGCTGTCACTTTGGAATATTGCATTTTATTTTTATTTCTATCGAATAATATGTATTCATTTTTCAATTTCTTTCGTTATATTTAAAAAAAAAACCAAACAGAAAAACACAAAAGAAGAAGAAGAAGAAGAAAAAAAAAATATTTATATATGTGATTCGGAAATGATAAAAATCTTACTGCATTTTAATTTTCTTGCTTATCTTTTTTATGAAAAAACGTTTTTTATGCGAAAGTATATTTGTCTGGTTTCTTATCATCGTATTGACTTTTAATATTTAAATCTGATAATAGTATTAAGCCACAATTTATATAATTCAGATATACAACAGAACCCCGTTTATACGTTTCGCGTTGTGTTCTGTACACTCGATTTTGCGTGTAAATCATCCCACTCGCACGTTTTCGCATTTGTACGCTGTTATTTTTATTCCCCCAGAGTCGTTTGGTCGCATTTATACATAAAATACTTAGAAATCTTGAAACCAAACTTTTTCGACAAAGGAACAATTTGTTATACTGTACACTACATTGTCTTACGAAATAGAAAGTAGAATGAATACAAAAGTAAAATCAAAACTTATCCCATCAGTCTTTTTACCAACTCCGATTCTTCCCTTTCACGTTTGTTCTCTTTCACCCATCATGGTTAATTAAACTTCTCAAGTTTTAATGTATGGAAAAAATATATGTAATACAGCATGTAGTTTAACTTTTATAAATTTTAATGTATTTTTTTCAACATTTAAAGTCAAAATAAAAAGTTTCATTTTAACATTAATTTCACTTGTACATAATTTTCATCAACCCCCTTCAAAAACATATAAACGGGGTTCAACTGCATTAAAGATAATTTATGAAAGTACAATAGGCCTATTGTATAAATTTTATTATGCATTATGAATCAGTTTTTCTCATTAACTCCACCACCTGTCAATATTATTGTTATCATTTTTTAAACTCGATTTATTAATTTTTTTGATTAATTGAAATATTTCAATAAACTTTTATAAGATATTGAATAAAAATTAAAATGCTGTATAAAGTTTTTATCAATAATATATGACATTATGATTATTTATTATCAGAATTATCTTTCAGGTGAAAACAATATCATTCATATACTGTGCAGCAAGTAATTTTGAAAATATTGACTTTTCAGTTTCCTTTCCATAAAAAGAAAAAATGAAAATTATAAGATTGTATAATTTCCAATTAATTTAATAATTTCATTAATAATTTTTGGACCAACCAATTATTCTTTTATGAAATTCAGTAACGAATTTCCTTATTAAAGATAGCTTTAACGTTATATATTTTTTTGAATTCATATCTTCAGCTGTTAACAAATAGATAATTCTGCTATTATTTTCTAAAATTTTCAACCATTTGATGGAATTTTATTAAATTTACTAGGAAAATTATTCATTTAAAGATCTTGATGGCATACTTTTCAATTGGAGATTGAAAAATGTCATATCGAGATTTTCTTAAATGGTATGATTTTAATAGGCAATTCTTTACTTCCGCATGATTAAACGTACCAAAAAAGAAGAAATGACTGTTAGAATTTCCAGTGACCTCTATTTTATAATGGGATCATGTAAAAAATTCGAAATTAATATGCACATAAATTAATTTAAAATAAATTATATGAAGTATTGATACTCTGTGATATTTTATTCTTAGAACTATTTTGCAAATAAATAACAAAGATTATATTTCTTATAAAAAATAATTAAAAATTATACAGTAGACCTATTTATTAAATTAGTTAGGCTAATTATATTTTATACAAAAATGCATAATAATATTTAGAATTTTTATATACATATTTCTTTATATAAGTATTTCATTTTATTTTTCAGCAATTAAATTATCATTAAAAGCTATCAATTTAATCATAAAATTTAAAAACTTCTAAATTAAATTTTTTGATTAAACTACAATAATTATACTGAAAAAGAAATTAATATAATGCGGTATTTCATGTCATTTGAAAGATAAATTATAGTACTATATATAGGGTAAAGTAACCTAATTTGATGATAATTTCCGTGCAAAGTGTATTTTCTACACGCCAAATTGCATTTAAGAAGCTAAATTGTAAAAGATTGTTCCCGAATATTTTACTTTCATTTTTTTTTAATTTGATACCTTTACATTGTTAAATAGTTTTGCATTAAAAAATGTTTTTCCAAACACCTTGAGAAGACACCTAATTTGGTGATACAGGTACCTAATTTGGTTATAGGGATAGCCTACCTATTTTGGTGCTACATAGGATTAAAGCTGCAAGTTACACCTAGGATCTAATACAAAGATAGATTTTTTCTAATGAAATAACTATAGCAGTTTACATTAAAAAATTATTTTTTATTAGCATCTTATTTTCAAAAACATTGTAAATTTGTTATTCTTTTCTTAATATCAATTTTATGCTGCTGTTCACATTATTCGAAATCTGTGATGCTGCGTGTATCACACATGTAGACATCTTTGTCCACTGACTCACTTTGGCACAATTAATGGTAAGGTGTGAGACAAAGGAGCATTGAACCCATTTTTTGCCATTCTTACTTTTTTATCTGTAGAAAATAGTTTTCCACATGCCCTGTTTCTCCATTCTAGTTTAGTTTTTATATTCTACTTTTCCCATTCTTTAATAGCCACATACATTGTGGCTATTAAAGAATTTTAAAATATCACCAAATTAGATGTATCACCAAATAGGGTTACTTTACCCTACTTTGTCTTAATAAATTCTATATTAGTTTTATCCTATAAAATATTTTCTATTTTATGTAAATAATATGTAGATATTTTTATTTTATGAAGCTAACCGAAAACTATTCGTTAGACGGAATTCGTAAAACGAAAATCCAATTAGAATTACTTCCAATGTAAAAAATTTTGGTTTGGTTCTTTGAATCCCAGGAAGTCACAAAGCATTATATCAACATAATATGAGTTAAGACATTCAAAAACAATAAAATAACATTCTACATCACAGTAATTTATGATTGTTCTTTCCTGTTTAGCGTATTTATTGCTAATCGATTTTTGAATTTCACAACCGCCGAATGAAAAACGATTTTCGAAATTTAATCTAATGCGACAATAAATAAAAAAAAAAAAATTGATGTGATTTCACTTTTTATTTAGAAATTACGAAATTTTTCCGTAAATTTATTGAAATACTTAAAATTTTTGAACTTGATAGGTTATTCATAGGAATAAATCAAACTTTTTGGAAGTGAAGCTTAAACAAAACGTCATTATTATCTGTTATAATATTTGTAGTTTTTTTATGACAATTATTTTATAACATTAACATAATTCACTAAAAATTAAAATAATTCACTCAATTAATTAGGATAACTATTTTCCGATATGACATTGGAGCATCGTCATATAACAAATTTGTACACGAGTAAAAAATGCTTTCATAATTATCTTGGAGACTGTATTTATATAAATTAATATGTAATTATTAATTTATATTTTTAACATTACATTAATATCATACACAGTATACAGTACTTTAAAAGAAAACATACATTTCTAATGAATATCAGAATTATAGATCAAAAGTTATAGAGAAAAACAAACAATCATTGATTTTAAACAAATTATCATAGATTAATCAATTAATAATAAAATAGTTTTTTCATAAAATTGAAAATGACTTTCATAAATGGAAACACACGGATATAAATTAATGTAGTTGGATAAAACAAAAATTCATAAAAAAGGTTATAGCAATATATGATTATAGAAAAATTTTCATCAATTCTTGTATTTTTGTTCAAATTTTCATTGAAAACTTTGCTAACTTTATGGACTTTTATTATTTATTAATAAAAATATCTATATAACAGGAAAGAAAAGGTAAAAATTTATTCTTATCATCCAATACTCTCAATACTACTTACAGAATTTTTTATATTAATTTAATTATCCAAAATTCTCTAAATTTTAAGCTTCCTAAAAAAAAATCTAAATCATTCCTAAATAAAATCTTTTAATTAAATTTTAAGCTTCCTAAATAAATTTAGTCAACAAAATAAGAATTTTACTCAACTCATAATGGTAAAATATGTTCTTCTTTTTTGCAAAAAAAAAAAAAAAAAAAAAGATATTTTATCATTTTTTAAATTTTACTGAAGTTCTACGTTAAAAGTAAAAAATAAGTTAAATAAAAGTTTAATTAATTTTTCTAAATTAAAATAAAAATTAATTGAAAATTTAAAATATTATCGTATTTTATCGTAATTTAAAACGCTAGAGTAAAAATATTAAATATATTTTATTCAATTTATATAATTATTTGTTTATAAAATTTTAATTAAAAATCAATTATTTTAAACGACGAAACTTTAGTGTACAGAATTAAATTTAATACTGTATAGTATACTTCCTTTGAGTGTACTGTATATTACGTTTAATACTTTCATATTGTAGCATATGAAAGTATTATAATATAAAATAAATATAAAATACAATTTTAAAAATTTAAACGTTTCCTGAACCAAGCTGATAAAATTTACAAACTAATTCCGAGTTTAGATTGTGAACTATCAAAGTGGAAAATAATTATTCATTTGAAGTAATTCATTATTCATTCATCATTAAAACTTGTATCATACTCTAATAACGATTTCAACTAATTTACATCAATCATCAGATTTACATTTTTCAATGAATAATGAAAATATTGCTAATTAATTTATTATAAGTGTAAATTCATTAACATATTTTAATATGAATTTATAAAAATAGTAGAAATAAATTTGTTTTAATTATTTATATTTATATTTTTCAATATCTAAAAACAGTGCTAATATCTTAAATAATTCATAAAATTAAGAAATTTTTAAATTTCTTTTCACATTTTTTATTATTATGTTATCAGATTATTTAAATTAGTTTTTTAATATAGTCCTTTTTGAGATATATAAGACAATCTCTCAAAAAAGGATTGCACGCAACGCAATCACTAAATTTAGTTGCATCATCTATAACCTCCATATAGTATTAGAAGCATCATCTATAACCTCCATATAGCATTAAATGCATCATCTATAACCTCCATATAATATTAGATGCATCATCTATAATCTCCATATAGTATTAGTCGCATCAATTATAACCTCCATATAGTATTAGTTGCATCATCTATAACCTCCATATAGTATTAGTTGCATCATCTATAACCTCCATATAGTATTAGTTGCATCATCTATAACCTCCATA
>WUQG02453461.1:0-12786 GCA_011317285.2 Androctonus mauritanicus | reverse complement strand
GGGACCATTTGGCGCCCCTCTGCCAGTGGCGCCCGGGGCATGATAGACCCCCTTGCCCCCCCTTCGCTACGCCACTGTCTCCAAAAAACATTCATACACAACGTTGAAATATTACCAATTCACTAGTGGCATACTTCAAAGAATGTCATAATCTCCCTGTCTCCCATTCAAAATGGAAAATGCCTGTTTGGACTCAATAACGAGACAAAAAGTTAACAAATAATTTTATTAACCTTATTCTATAAAGATATACAGGCATTTCTTGATTTACAGGTTTAATTCATATGTAAGTTTTGTACGTAATTTTAAAAGTCAAATTATGAATTTTATATCTTAGAGAAATTCAGAATAATAAAATTCACATCCAGATAAAAAAAAAGGAGCCTCTCTAACATACACAGTATACAATGTACTATAATTCACAAGTGTGTGTGTGTTTCTATTAATTAAAACCAAATTAACTTTATTTATTTTATAAAAATATATTTCTTTCATATAATTTAAAACAACATTAATTTGTAGAAATTGTATAATCAAGATTTTAGTTTTTTCATAATAACCAGAAACATTAATAAAAACTAGAAATTATACACATATTGTGTATCTGGTAAATCTATTGTGGTTTTTTCTTAAAATTACTTCAATGATATTTTTTCTCCATCGGCATAACTTTTCTGCAAACAATTAGTCACAGGCAAGTAAGCTACATTGACAGGCAAACAGTTTTCTTTGAGTGCTAAACTTGTGGAAAATCAAACAATAAAACACACAGAAAACAATGAGAAATTGAAAGTTGGAGTTTATAAGGATCTAAAGAAATTGCTTATTGGATTCTAGAAATAGCAGATGATGATTGCTTTGTAAATACTGATTTCTTAAAAAACATATCATTGTGAATATTTGCAGAAACTTTGGAAAACTATTTAGCATTGGGATCTAGTTTTTTGAACACAGCAGTTCTTCTCTGAATGAGGCTAAAAACATTTAGCCATATCCTTGCTATTGAATCTTTTGGGTTGTTAATTATCTCTTCCACTTGACTGACTTCCTCCTCTTGCAGTTTTGATCTCAGTTTCATTAATTCTTAGTAAGTTCCTCTTTATGGCTATCAAGAAATTCTTGATCATCATCTATTTATAAATCTAGCTGCCTTATGATCTTAATTTGAAAATTGAAAGCAGTGATTAAAATATTAATCACTGCTTTCAATTTTCATCAGATTGTTTATGTCTAACTTTTCAAACTGTATGTACAGTTTTTTCCACACACTATTCAAATTGTTTCTTTAATTTCATCACCAATGTCCTTTACCACTTATAAAATGTTATAATTTTTCCAAAACTGTTTTAATGCCATCTCACTAAAATAATATGCCTTAAATGTTGCAATAATGTTTTGATTCATAGGCTGGATGAGGGATGTTGTATTCAGTGGGAAAAAAAACAAATTGGTGATGTTAGGATGAAGATTATCTAATTAAAAAAAAAAGGATACCCAAGAGCATTGTCTAGGATCAACAAAACATTGAAAAGTAGTATATTGCTATTACATTGTAATTTCATACTTCTGAAAAAATTGCTTTAAAAATTCACTGAGTCACCCAATATATTTGAAATCTAATGCTTTTTGCATTAGACTTTCAATATACTGGAAAAGAAGCTTTGCTTATTCCTTTGAAAGTCTTGAATTTTTTGAATGGTGAATTATTAAAGATTAAGTTTGCAGTCACTAACTGCATTACCACCAGTGAAAGTGTTAACTTACCTTTGAATATCTTAAAACAATGAAAACTCTTGTCTTCTTTAGCAATATATATATTCCCTCAGGCATCTTTTTCCACTATAATCTGTTTTGTCTACATTGAATTTTCAATGTGCATCATAGTTTTCCTTACAGATTATTTCTGTCAATCTCAGGAAACTTCCTTGCTATAGCATTGTGTGCATTGACAGCCTCACTACTCACCTTAGTATTATGAAGATTATTTCTAGAATTTAAATCTCATAAACCATCTGTGACTAGTAAAAAATTCTATTTCATTAGAACCTCCATCAATTTTATCTTTATAGATACAGCCTTTATTTTTATTTAATTAAAAAAAAAAAAAAAATACTAGCAAGTGTTTGATTCTGATCTTCCTATCAAACAAAAGTTTTTCCATTTCATCCTTTATTGTACTTCATCTCTTTGTAATAATTGTCAATTTTATTGGAGCATAGGCTTTGACATGTTCCATAATTCATTCTTTGTTTTTAATAATTGGTGTGAATTGTTCAAACAATTGGTATTATCACAACAAAGTGATGAAGAAA
This sequence comes from Androctonus mauritanicus, assembly GCA_011317285.2. Lineage (NCBI taxonomy): Eukaryota > Metazoa > Arthropoda > Arachnida > Scorpiones > Buthidae > Androctonus > Androctonus mauritanicus. Next base: position 10,474 of record WUQG02453461.1, on the reverse strand, counting down.
AAATGATAGACATTGCTCATTATCATATTATTATATCCAGTTTTGCTGCATTTTAATTTGGATTTTATTCAAATTAAAATGCCCATAACTATGGAGCATTTTATTATCCAGTCATATTAGCAATCTAATATGATGTAAAAAAATGTGTTTTGCAATATTGAATAAAAACATTCAGTCCAAAATGCAATACAGAATAGAATTATTTCAACATAAATGTGATATTGTATAGTTGATACTCTTTTACACCAACATAATAAAAGATGATGTGGTGGTAAATTGTTTATGAAAATTTTTAAAAAATTTAAAAAAAATCATGTTTATAAATATGAATGTTCATAATTTGAAGTGTGCCATATATTGTTTAACATAATTTTACAATAATTATTTAGCTATATTTAATACAGTGATTAGTTATTTTATTAGCATTATTTCTGTAAATTATTCATTAATCTGGTCACATCACAAAGAGAATTTTCCAAATGAACTGTCATTTAATTTCAATTGTGATAGTAAACTGTCATCATAATGTGTCCCATTTCTCAAAAATTTCTTCCACCGTTGCTTTTTTCTTGTTTGAGAAGATACTATAATAAAAGCTTCAGTTATGAAGTTGTTCGGAAAGTAATTTCGTTTTTCATGAAAATGAATGACAATTTTTTTATAATATTTATATATTTTATTTAACTATATATTGATACACTTGTAGAACTTCTGATTTTTGCTTGCAAAAACAGAATCAAGTGATTTTTGACATCATCATTTGAACTAAATGCTTTGCTGTTTAAAGAATTTTGTATCGTATTAAATAAAGCTCAACACTAATGCATTTATTTAATATGAGACAATTTTGTAAAGACCAGAACAATTAATAATCAGAGAGTGCCAGATCTGATGAATATGGTGGTGCACCCACCATATTCAGGCAGCAGCACATCCTATCCAAGCTGTATCATCATCTGGCAAATCATCAAACTTGTATGAGGTTTGGCATTATGATGGTGAAACACTATGCCTTTTCTGTTAATCAATTCTGGTCTCTTCTATTTGATGGAATAACTCAATTTGTCCAATTAGTGGCAGTACACTTCCAAATTAATTGTGGAATTGTCTGGTAGAAGCTCAAAAAAAAATTCCCTTAAAATCCCACCAAACAGAGAGCATCACTTTTTTTGATGAATATCTGCTTTCGAAGTGCTTTGAACTGGCTCATGTCTTCTGCTCCATGATCTCTTGCATTTGACATTGTTGTAAACAATCTATTTTTCATCACCAGTTATGAGTTGCTTCAGAAACAGATCATTTTTTTCATGTCTGCACAGCAAATCACAGATGTCAATGTGTTAGAGCAAATCTCTTTCTTTGAGAACATGTGGAACCCAAATATCAAGTTTTGAAATGAAAACCAAATTGTTTCAAATGGTCACAATCTCGTAGCAATTTTTCCTGTTGTTATTTGGCAGTTTGCTTCAACCAATACTTTTACTTTATCTTCATCTTCATCAGCTTCAACTGGCCTTCAAGAACATGACACATCTTTAATATTGAAATTGTTAGAATGAAATTTTGCAAACCAGTTTTTGCACTGGCATTCTATTAACACATCTCCATATTCTTCACATAATTTTTCTTGCTTGAACAGAATTCTTACCTTTTCAATAATAAAAAAGCAAAATATGCTGAAAATGTTCTTTTTATTTTCCATTTTTGATACAATACCAAAATTGCACAGAATCAAAAAAAATTTTTTACAAAATTAACCTTGAAATGTCAGCTGTCAAAATATATAATGCCAATATGGCTTAGAATAATGTTGTCGTTAGTTGTATTTTTAACCAACCACTCATGGAAAAAAACAAAATTACTTTCTGAACAACCCAATAGAAAGCCATGTTCTATACTGGATTTTATTTGGACACAAAACATCTGTCATCAACAGAAGTTTCAATCAATGTTTTCAACAATAATAGACATGAAATTGTTTCTGGCAATTATCACTTGTTTGGACTAAGCTTAATATTTTTCTTATACTTTTATCATCATCTTAAGCTTCATAAAATGCCAAAATTTGTAATTATATAATTCTGTGCCATTTTTGCTTAGCTTACTACATAAAAAAACTTGTATATTATAAAATTAAACTGTTTAAGATTATTTATTAAGTTATTATTTTAATAGTTTTTATTTTACTTTGTGAATTACTTTTGTCTAATTGCCATCTTCAGTGCTATACAAAAACATACAAAACACAATTCGAAATGTTGATTGAACATTGTTATCAATTTTTAGATTCTTCTAAAAACTGATAACAATGTTCAATCAACATTTCGAATTGTTTTGTATAAAAATAAGTATTTATTGAGTTTACTACTATAAAGTGCTTGGCTTGAAGTTATTATATAAAACCTGTAGATAAAATATTATTATTAATATTTCAATTGCATAATAATGTTTTATTTGACTTTACATAAATATTTAAAAAAGGGCTATAAAAATGCAAATGAATTTAAATCCTTTCAAAAATGTTTTGTTTGCTTATTTCAATATAATACTATACATAACTGAAATACTCTATGAGCTTGCAATAAATCATATAGCACAATTCCAAATTTTCTTGGGCTGCTGGAATATCACCATGCTTACTGAATTTTGACATTCAGTCTGAAATACTTTTTGAGTTCTGAAAATTATGTAATCATTAGATGACATAATCTTCCAGATATCTCCCACTTGCATCGAATATTTGCTTTACAACCACTGATATGTGAAAACGTATTATGAATGAAGTAAAATGACTCTATATATCAGCCAAGTTGAGATGTAAACTGTGTGTCATTCATCATTTTTGTCAGTTGAAAAACAGACAGGTCATCTCACTGTTCTTTGACTATTTTTGTTATCACAACAAAATACACACTTGACATAACTGTCTCTAGGCTAATGCTTTTATTCATCCTTTCCCTATCGAACAACATATCTTCTAGAAATGAAAAGTAGTAATGGAATTTCTCAGAATTCTATAACAGAGTTCTATGCTGTAGAATCTCATTCATATCTTGATAACTGTGGTAGCTAATTTCATTTGACTCTCCTTTACATGTATTTATTTTTAAAATTGAAATAGAATTTTATTAAGTTATTAAAATTTCAATGATTTCAGTTAAATAAATGCATTCATATTTTTGAATTTCTTCTTAATGATCAGTAATGTCATTCATGTTTGGCTTTTTTAGCAGACAGCATATAATAAATCAAATGGTATTTTATGAAAAAATATTCTTGTTTAGCAAAAATAAAATAGGGATATGATCAGCTTAATCAAATTGTCATTAATTTGAAGTTTTATAATTTGGACTGTGATTTTGTCAACAATAGAGATCCAGATTGTTCAAAAAATATCAGCAGTTCTCAACCTTTTCATAAATGCCATACTACCAAAATCAAAAATTTCAGCACCATCAACAAAAATATAAGAAGTTAAGACTATACATGCACCACCAATCATCTCTCGTGTACACTGATTGAGAACTGCTGATATACACGATTTCACTCCAGTTCAAATGCCCATAAATAAATGTACTATATATTAATAATTATAATTTTTTAAACCATGAATTTTTATTTTTTGTGATCTGTTTGATTTGATTTCTTTAAATTTAATACGAAACTTTATTTATTACGCCCTGTTCTCGAATATTTCATATTATCATCAAGTTTTGGTTTTATTATCACCATAAAAATTTAATTTGTTCTTACTTGTAAATATATTAAACATTTTGATACTATTCTGAAGATGTTGAAAAACAAATATCTTGATATAAGATTGTACTTATTATTTAAGCACAATATATAAATAGATATCACATTTATATATGTAATAATCATATAATTATAATATAAAATACATTAGAACAATAATTCTCAACAGTGATGTGAAAATTTATTATTTAGCATTATATTAATATAGGACAAGATTCAAAACGAATCATAAGAGAAATATTTCATTAATTTATTCAATGTAGCAAATAGAATAGTTTTGAAATATTTTGTACCAGAGAACTCTTACCATTAATGCATTTTATAGTTATTGTATATGTAATTTTTTTAAGCATTAAAATATTTAAATTCCATATGAATAATTATTGTTAAATTCTAAAACATTGAAATTTTTATATCTAAGTTGTTTAATAGAATACTAAAATTATTTAGCATTTATTAAAACTAATCTTTGTTTAAAGAATTCATTAATTTTCTGTTTTAAAATCTATATTCTCTTTAAAAATTAGTTAATTCTTAGTGCTCAAGGCATACTTAGTCATTGGTATTATATTTGCTGTTAGTCTCACAATATTTTTTGCTCAAAAAGAATGATAAGAACATTATTATTCATTAATTTTCCTATCACTAAGATTATTCCAGTAATCACTTATGCCAGTGACACAAGTAAATTGATCAGTCAAGGGATTTCAGGCTAATCTGGGCTGATAAAGATTGATATAATTTTATGGAATTTAAGTATTATTAATTTAAAAAAAAATACAATTTTAAAATTAATTGGATACATTTTATATTTGATTAGAATACTAATCTTATTAAACAATAATTGTTATTTTTTATGAAAAGCATAAAAATATCAGACTAAGCATATCTTTATTGAAATTTCAGTGAAGACAATCGTATAAATTTACTAAAATAATTTCATTTATGCAGTTCAGATTATACAATAATCAGATATTTTTAAGGATAATTAAGCATTATATACATTTTTTATAATTACAATACTAGTATGTATCATCATATTTTCTTGTTATTGAAAAACCATATTACTGCTAAAGATGTGATCGAAAATCTTTTGGTTTTCTGTAGGTGAATACACACAGCATTTAATGTATTGGTTATTTATTAATGTATGTTAAAATAGATCTTAATACCAGCAATGTATAATATACTGAATAATATAAGATTTGTGATATGTATATATACAAGGTATTTGCAAAAATAAGTATCATTCTTTATATGGTATTTAGAAAACTACTATAAAAAGTAAATCATTGTACAAATTACTCGGTAAAAGAATAGTCATAATAGGCATTACCATGATCACTTTATCAATGGAGAATTTAATTACTGATCGTGAACTTCACTGTTAAATGAACTTCATCTTATATATAACCATATATATTATGAAATTACATTCATCTATATGCCTTTATCATCTTATACAAAATGTTATATCAATATTTGGAAAAGTTAATTTAGAAATCGATGTAATTAATGATGATGATTATATTTATTTATAAATTCAAATAATTACAAATTTCCGACATATATAATATTGATTGATAATGATTTCATAATTAGTTTCTTTATCTAGGTAATAGTATAATTGACTTTATTAACTTAACTATTATATGATCTTATCAAAGGATACTTACATTTATGGATACCTTGTATAATGTACAGTATATAAAATGTGTTGGTGTATATAGTTTATACATATACACGATATATTATTGTAAATATTGGACTACATTTCAAATACCATAAGTTGGATGTAAAAAAATTGTTACATCTCACTGGTTTGAGATGGTCAATAAAATATTTGTCTTTGATTTGGTTAAATTATTTAATATAACTATAATGTAAACAATAATGTCCTTGGATATCTTATTCTTTAATATACAAGGTATGTTCATTAATTTCCGGAACCGTAAAAACAAATATTAAATAATACAGTGTTATATCTTATTTAAACATCTGGCAACAAAACAAGAAAAAAATATTCGTCATCTGCTTTTAGTTTAGTTTAAACTAGATAGTCTGGGGCATTGGCAATATGGATATTGGAAAGGAACAGAAGATACGCATTAAATTTTGAAAAACTTCAACTGAAACGTATGACATGTTAAAGGAGGCATTTGATGATGTAATGTCACCTTCCAAAATTTTGAATGGTTTTCTAGGTTTAGAGATGGCCATACTTCTGTCGAAAATGACACGGGTAAGGCGTCGAGCTACCAAAAAAACTGAAAAAACTTCGGCGTGTTTATTTGGGAAATTTGAGGCGGAGAAAAAGGCGTAAGAAGCGCAATGGCGGAGATTAGATCATTCACCACGATAACGTACGGTCGCGCGCGGGTTAGCCGATTTCTTGCAAAACATTTAATAATGGAATTCCCTCAACCACTCTACTCTCCAGATATTGTACCGAATGACTTCGCTTTTTCGAAATGAAAACCATCTCGAAGGAAGAAAATTTGACAGGCAGAAAGAAACGACCAAGATCTCTAAAAGTGATTTGAAAATTGGAAAAAAAGCAGAAAATTAATTTCATTAAAACAAAATAATAAATGTGAGTTCTGGAAATTAATGAACACATCTCGTATAATGCAATTCAATGGCAATACAGTTATAAAAGAATTCGTTTGAAAATGTTAAATTTTAATCCAACGTTTTCCAATCGGCAAAAGCGGATCAAAGTTGCATACAATATCCCTATCTGTAGGATGAGCGTATCACCATAAAGTGAACTTCTGTGAAAGTGGATTTTCTGAACTTCCAACCGGGACACTCTAGATATTGGCGGGCGTAGGGTTGGATACAATCCAAACATTTTTTAGAAAAACAAAGTAAATTATCAAAAAATTTGCAAAAAGAAAATAGGATAAGGAAACATAAAAGTAATAAACAATATATTTTACTATTATTTTTTCTTCCTTTTTGCATATTTGACTTTTACTGGTTGGAACTGGCCCCGCCCCTTAGCCATCGCCCTGATTGGAAAGGAAAATTACTAAGGGGCGGGCCCAGTTCCAACCCTGGGCTGTATCCACACCCATGGAAGGTGCCGGATGGTGAAGGACGGGCCCAGCATCTCGAAAAACTTTTCAGCAGTTACTAAACTCGGGTCTTCCACATTGGTTATATTAGGTGACCATATTCTATATATAGTAAAAGTTAGCCTGAAAAGAATTCGCCTTCCCAAGTCTTTAAAATTTATTTTTTTTTAATACGAACTATTTACTTATAAATAAAAAACGGGACAATCCGGAACAAAGACTCAAAAACCGAGACGCCTGATCACTTTAAATAAACGCTAACTTCGATGAAATAAATTGTATGTAATTCGACAGAATTTTGTCTTCTGTTATGTTGTATACAATTTAAAAACAGATAACCCAAACGTTATGAAAAAACGAAAAATTTATTTTCTTTTATATTTATACCAAGTATTATGCGAGTTCTTTTTAAAATTTTACGCTCATATTTTCAAGTAGAAACTTGTCTATTTGTTTACGCGATAATTTTTCGTAAATATTTTGTTTTTTAATTCTCGAAGACGGCATTCTCAACTTTAGGTTCTCCTTTCTTAAAATATCGAAAGAAATTTAAACAATATTCGGACTGAATGTTTATAGAATATTGTATCGAAATCGCCAGAAAAATTATTTAAAAATTTGACAAATTTAAGAGTTGGGATGATGGCCTAAAGTTCTCAGTTCGACTCTGACAAGATTTCTAAAATTCAAATATTAAATAACAGATGGCGCCACCTTACATAAATTTAATTATTGACCCAAGAGACGAGTCGATCATAGTTACCATTCACCGTCGACGATATACAGTATATACATTGGAAAGTACTTTCAACCCATCTTTTTATATTATTCTATATTATTATATTAGTTAAATTAGAGGTAAAAATAATTCGAAGAAATCGTGAAATTTACATTTATTTTACCATCTATCGAAATAACAATTAATATATATAATTTTAAGAAGAATTAGAAAGTGTAGGAAAAGTACGTTTTACTAATTATTAACTATGCCAACAGAAAACAAACTTTCCTGACTGAAGAATTTTGAGGCAGCCACATTGGTTGTTAAATTCTGCATTATTGGATGACTCGATATTTATTTAAATGCCTAGAAAAACATGGAGTAGCCCAGTTATTTAATTTGCAACTGCGCCAAGGATGGTGTTCGTAGCTTTTATCATTTAGACAAAAAAAAATATATATATTTTCGATTGTAAGATTTTATTTATTCGTTATAAGCAAAAAACCCTGCGTGTAATTTTTGTTTTCTTGTTTTTAACAGAAACCAATGAAAATTATCTCTTTGAAAAACATCATTTTTTTTTAATAAGTATACTTTACAAAAGATATAAACGTCTTTAATTTTATATATTTAAGACTTTTGATGAGAGCGAAAACCTGTTAAAATTTAAATGTTCTCGGTAAGGGGGCCTCTTAAAAGTTATAGCTTAGGACCACTACTTTAAATCCGGCTGTCGACTTACGCAAGGTAGCCGCTTTATGAATTTTCGATGTGTTGATACAGTATCTGAACAATTACAAAAGTATGAAACTGCGCAGTCATACTTAACCACATACTTTTTTAATAAAATTGAAAATGTCGATATTTATTTTTTTCTCGAGGAAAAGAACCGAACTCGATGATACAGACCAAAGACCGGGTCTGGTTATAAAGATTCGTCGTCTACAATATATCAAACACCTATCAATAAATATTTATGCTTAACATTTGTAAATTTTATTAAAAAAAATTGGCTTTAACTCGCCCATAGAATCGCTTCAAAAATTCACCATTAAATCAAATTTCCATATATTACGGAATTTTTCGACTAACTATAACACTGGTTTAAAAAATTGTAGACTGGGATGTAAAACTAAACTGTAGATTCAGAATGGTTTAAGCATCGATAGTCATTCTTTTCGAATAGCCGCTATTAGTATTTCCATTAAACAAGATTAATAAAACGGATGTTATTTTTTGTTGACGTAATTCAAAAAATTGTTTGTTAAATTTTCTTCGATATTCAGAAAATATTTTGTACTCGATATCTAGAAAGAATCGACCAATTCGTCGCATCCCTAGCTATCCAGTAGGCAAATATATAGTGGTAAACAATAATTTGTCTATTTTATCCCCAGGGATTTAAGTTTTTAACTAATTACGAATCGATAAGGCTCGGTTACTAATCATCATCAACTGAACTTAACGAAATATATGCAATTACTGTATCGGCCAAAGAATTTTTTAATAAAAATTCCCTAGTATTACATATAATAAATTATTAAGATAAACTTTGTCTGATATCAATATTTTATCGTTATATTTATGCCATCTAGTGAGAAAATTTATCATTTCAGTAGATTAGATACCGGACGCGCCAAGTTATTTTAAGTAAAAAAAAAAAAAAAAAATTAATTCGCTTTTTATTCAAATTTGAGTAAATAGTTAGTTTTTAATGATTGTATTCCATTTTCTCCCCCAAAAATAATTTTTCTGCAACTGTGATAAAATTTTATGTAACGAATACGTGACAACAGATGGAGCCGCTGACGTTTATGAAGAGGTAAATGAGAGAAACTGGAAATGCTAAACAAATTATTTTACATATTATAAAATAAAAAACAAACTGGCATATTACGCTGTAATAAACAAAATTTATAAAATTAATATACAGTATATTTTCTAAATGCCGAGAGAGAAGCTTTAGTCTAACTTGGATAATTCATTCCAAAATATTTTAGACGATATACTATTAATAAGATCAATTAATATGACGGAGGGAATTAAACATTACAGGTCAGAAAATGTTGTCATACAGTTTAATATCTAGCTCTTTATAAGTTATTCAAAACAGCAATATATAGTCAACTGTTAAATTCACAATACTATAATCTGGTCATTGAGAAAAAAAAAAACAAATTGATGATGGAGTCGAATGCGCGTAAATTGTTGGAAAAACTAAAATCTTATATAAATTCTAATCGAATTTCAACTTGGGAAAATGTAAATAAATGAAATTTTCAATTACGTTTTTGCTAATTAATTTACTGTAAATCATTTAAACTAACATTCCTCGCTTAAATAATTTGTTGGAGTAAATGAATTTGTTGAACATGGCACAGGGTTGGTGTTAAACTTGTCGTCGTTATAATCGCTTTAGGTATCCGATATTTGAGCGTGTATTTGTCATTAAAACAAATAGGTGTGAAACGAAGCGCGTGCCTACAATACGTTGGCTAATTAAGCTAACCAACATTTTTTTGGGGGGAGGATGTTTGACTAATGTATTTATTACAAATTAATTTACGCGAAAGCTCTCTTCCTATCATGTCCGGCTAAGTCGCTTTAAATGAAGCCAATGTAGCCCGCTAAGTTACTTTAAACGAAGCAAAGAATGCAACTGTAGCGGATAGTTCCATATTTTATTAAAATGCTTTCCACGATTCCAGTTAAAACAGCTTTTAACACCCTCGGTTCCTACCATTATAGGAAACAGCTCCTTATTAAATAATACAGTTTCTTTAAAGTCTATTTTAATTTTCTTTCCACGCTCTTCCGCTTAGGATGGTGAAGACCGTATCTTATATCCTTTCTACACTGGCATTAGTTAATACAGATTACAGTTAAACCGGTTTAACCTAAACGGGAATATCTAATA
>WUQG02453450.1:0-12786 GCA_011317285.2 Androctonus mauritanicus | reverse complement strand
TATATGAGTTGAGGGTTAATAATGTTGACATACCTAAGAGGTTTTCATTGTTTTAAGTGTCTGACAGTTCCTGTACTTGATTCTTTAGAGAACGGCTATTGCCAAATCAGATGTGATGTATTGATATCCTGTTTTTTGTGGTCATAGGTAAAATAGTGTGATACAGAGGTTTAACTACCTCAGCTGTGGTTGTCTTTATTTGCCGAGACACCACATTTCCTACCTCAGTTAATGATTGTAAGTTCCTCCAAGGGAGGTGGCAGGGAATCAAACAATTCCATAATGTCATATGACTGTTTCATTATTTTTGTGCTGCTAGTTGTCAGATGTTAAATGCACTTTTTGTCATATTGTTTTTATGTGGAATCAATATTTTATTTTTTTCATTATTTTTGATTTTTGTAGTTTCATTGAGGTGTTAAAAGTGCTCAGCCATTAATGATAGTGATATTTGCATGAAATCAATGAAATACAATTTACCTCTAGTAAAGAAAAGATTTAAGTATGTTATGTTAAAAAAATGATATATATATAGATATATATACTTTAACTATGAGAATATGACCAAATTTAGAAAATTTGATTGATGTGTTCAGATTAATAGTTGGTGCATGGAATTTTTATGAACAGAGCAACAGTATTAAGAGATGAGGAGTTTTTTAACAATATCGTCCCTGTTTTTGGGAGGAGAAAAAACTCCTTATCCAATGCAGGAAGTTCTCATTTCTAATTTCTGGATCATGCTTAGTATTGGGTCAATAAGCGTAGTTTTTAGAGTACAAGATGATCTTGTAAAATGTTGATTTACTAACAACCTTCAGGTTGTCACCAATCAAAATCACTAAAGTAAGTCTTTTTCCTTCCAAAGAAAAAAATCATATATGTCAAACAGATAGTGTATCTTAGCAACAGGAAAGAAAACCTAAAGCTGAGAAAGCTCATAGAGCTTGTAGTACCTGTCTCAGACCTGATTACTAACAAATTAGATAACAGTACAACCTTTGTGGAAAAATATCATTTTGGTGATATACATACCAGGCATTACCTGGAGTTAAACTTCCTCATCAGTATTTTGTGTCCCAACATTTACATTCTACCTGACTTCTGCTCAAAGTGCTCTGTGTTGGACGCCATAGGTATCCTGGGTCTTGCTTTTAAAGCCAAACAGAAGGCAGGCCACAAGGCCTTTAATAAATAATAAAAAAAGACATCATCCTTTAATAATAGTTAACTGCATCCTCAGGATTGTAGAATTAAAAAAAAAAAACACTGTTTCCATATATAACTTAAAAAAATACCGTATGACGGTTATATCAGTTTGCACGTCAGCTCTAATCCGTCATATATATTATATATATAATTGTGGGTGGGGTGTTTTTTAATTTTTATTATAGGGATATTCTTAAATATTCAAAAACCCAGATTGCTTCTAGAGTTATTGTGTCATTACCAGATGGCAACTCGACTTGGGAGACGAACGGTTGTTTACTAGTAGCCAGGAATTAGTCTCAGGTGCACTTACTCCACGTCGTCTCCAAACCTGGCAGTCGAGTGTTGCACTGTAATACGCAGCTAACTCTGCTTGACACTACAATGATTTTTGCCCTTCTCGCCTGCCTCTGTTCGCTATAGACAACATTTAGTTAGAGAAAACAACAGCTTTCAGTTTTGCGTTATTGTATGGAAAAAAAGATCATGACTGAAGTAACGTCTAATTATTATCAAAACTCATAAAATCCTAGTCATAAATTTCCGTGCGTTGATCTAAATACGAAAAGTTCCGAAAAAAATATTAAACAGTTCCTGCACGTGAAATTTAAACTCTTTTTCCTATTTTTTAAATCTTAATATTTTTTTGGGTATGTTTAAATTTCGCTTCCATTTTCAAATATTGTGAAGTTCTAACCCAAAATGGGATATTAACGTTTCAAAACGACTGAAAATATCCCTAATAATACTTAGTAATACTGCAAAACGTTAACTTCAGTCATGGATATTTCGAGCCTTTTATGAAATTAGGGCCAATAGGGATACACATACTAAAAAAATGAAAAAAAAAAAAAATAATTTTTAAAATAATCGCTTCCCTAAAGTATACGGCCAGCGACGTGTGTACGAAATCTCCAATCAAAATTCATAAATAGTTATATGTATGTATGTGTGTGTGTTTCTATTGTCTTAAGTGTTGTATGCCTGCTCTGTTCATTCCAAGTCATCCTATACTAGCCTAGTGTTAACGGCAAGTTTTTTTAATGTATGCTTCTCAGTATTACACTTTTGGGTTGTGAACCCATATTAATCTCATTCCAGTCACTCGAGTTGTAACAATTAAGATTTATTTTTTAGTTCGGCTCCAGTTTACGAACCAAATCTAGAAAAAAATATTTCATTTATTATGTGCCGACTGCTATCAAGTCTCGCCAGTCATTATTTCTCAGGGATTATTGTCAAATGTATAAAATATAAACAAAAACATAGTTTGTGCCAAGTATATAACAACATTCCCTTCCATACAAGGTGGAAGCACACACATTGATCAAGGCCTTCAGAAATGGAAAAATCCCTTATAAACCTCCCCTGTTTACGTTCACCGTATACTTCCTTCGTCCCTCTTCTCACAATTTGTACTATTTCCGAGAAAAAAAGGAGGCCCGGGGAGATCTACCACGTAAACTTTCTACCCCTCCCCAATCGACTTGTTTTTGCCTTAGTAGTACTTCCCTCTTTAGCCCAACGGCACCCGCTTGGCTTTACTAGCTGTTGCTGTTTGGTGGGTGAAAGAGAAAACAGCAGACAATAAAGGAAGTTTTCGGCTATAATCAAGACACGCAGAAACACACACAGGTAAAGATTCCAGAAAAAAATGCTAGGTTCAGAATGCGCACATGATAGTGTGTTCCAAAGACCGCAAACATTCCTAATTAAAAAGCAGTACTTGAATGATAGATGTGTTTTCGAGAATGGAAATTTATATATCTGCATTTTTTTTTCTTATGTTTTCGTTTTCTGTTCTGTGTGGAGGTGACTGAAATAATAAATAATAATAATAAAAAAACAAATCATACGGGTCTTTTTTGTGAAATGTGAACGGGATACCCCTCCATCTCGATGTACAAAATTTATTCGGGAGTAAAAACTATAATAAAATTATGGAGTTGTGAACGAGTGGAGGGGCCTTCCTGGGTTGTAATTGATGTAAGGTTTTTTGTGTACCTGCTTCTGTGGTCAAAACAAATAAAAATGTTCTAGATAAAAAAAAGTTGTTGTCTTCGTGAATATTTAATAGCCGAATACACCAGGATAAAACTTTTTACACTAGAAACGGATGCGAGTTTTAAAATAGTTTCGGCGATAACAACGGTTTCGATAAACTTATTTTGCACACTTTACTCCATTTCTATTGTCTTTAAGTTTGGTGTATATACAGTATACTGCTTATCGATTCCAAAAAGCAATTGTTCCGTATCACTTACGTCACAGATGGATATGTAATGTACAAACAAAAATTTCCGCTAGAATTATACTCACTTAAGATTTACATATACCGTACTTAAGAAAGAAAACTCGTTAATTTCCTGGAGTGTATGACATTTTATTCCTTGTAAGTCATCTATTGACTTAGCAAATAAATAGGCTGAGAAACTATTCGTAGCATGAAAATTTAAATAACTCTTCCTTGTATTAAATTCTTTCGATAAACACTAGTAATCGAACATTTAACACAGTCGGTGTTTAATTTAACTAAATATCGTGTGCTCTTATATTAAACAATAAAGTGTGTAGCCTATAATATTTTTAAATTGTCGTCTTCGGGCTGGTGTGACGACGATCCATTGTCGTTTTTATAATTAATAATGTGGCTGTATAAGTAATATGTTAGAGGGGCACCTAACAATACCCTTAATAGCAAAGTTTGAAATCGTTCTAAACCATTTTTTTTCCTTCTTTTTCTAGCGAACAATGATTGTGCTATTTTTAAAACATCCTTGTTTACTAGTTAAATGACACGCTGAATTTCTCAATAAAAATCTCGTAAACACGATAGAAAAGTAACACGGGCCTCTGAGAATATTGTAATAATATTTTAAGAATCAGTCGTCATTAAAATGGATGATTTAAATGTTAAAACTTATAATGAAATGTGTTGTTGTTTACTGTTTTTTTTTTTTTATCGAGCAGTTGTATTTTTAAAAGCTTTAAAAAAATGCAACACGAATAAATTTATGGGTAGAAAATCTGATTGGCCGTGTTTACTGCGGTTGCAGACAGATTCGGGTAAAGTAAAGGTGGATCCGTTGTGGATTAGGCTACAACCCTCCAGCATCGTTGCCATGGTAACCGTTTACCATAACTGGACCTACTAGATAGATAGCTCAATAGAAGGTAGGCCAGCTATAGGGTGGATGTAGCCATATTTGAAGCGATCGAAATATATCTTGCTACTTGGATACGACTGTGATATTCGCTTAATATCAAAAACCGTTGCGTTTACATTAAGTACAAATTTATCGTTTTAAAATTAATAAAGCATTAGATGCGATAGAAACACATTTTAACGCAGTATCGTGCATTACATTGCTATTTAATGACAATAAAACGCAACTAAATGTTAAAAATACTTGCATAGTTTAATATAAAAAATATCTTTGAATTTGCTACATATTAATTGTTATTTAATTCTGATGATTATTAAAATATTTGATGTTTTAAAAATGATGTTTAACAGCATCCGTATTTGAGTAAGTTCACTATTGATTTTTTTTTTTAAGTTTTAAATGAAAAAAGTTTTCTCAGCTGAGATGAACTCTATGTATTAGTTATACGTTCGTTACTTAAAGGAGGAAAAAAAAATTTGTCTGAATGAATGGATAATTATAATTATGCGTTTATACAAAGTATATTGTAAAATGGCATTTCGTTTAAATGCTTAGTTAAAACTAGAATGTATTTTTTGTGAATAACAATTGCCCTTTTTGATTTTTATTTTAAAGAAATTTTACTGGAATGTTATATAATATTCATATCGTTAGTTTATGAAACACTATTGTGTAGAGTCTTATAAAACCACCTTGTGCACTCCATTGGTTACAGTCTTCTGTTTTTCAATAAACATGTTTGACTATTATATTCAAATAAATACAAAATAGTTTTAGGAATATTATTTATCTTAAAAGTCATTATATTACTCATATTTCAAATTACATAACTATAAAGTTTTATTTTTATAAAAATAAAAATATTTAGAAGTGACTAATCTCAGATTATGCTAATAGTTTTTTGAATATAACAATTATGTAACTACCTTAACTGTCTTATCAAAATTCTTTGTATTGAATTTTGTGGTGCCAGAAATGTTCTCAGATGCATTTGATCTACGAAAATTTCTGTTTCTTTCTGTGATGCTGGAGATCATTAAGGACAGAAATCATGTTAGTACACATATCCAGACAGAGATAATATATTGTCTTTTAATATTATTATTATAAAGATAATAAAAATATAAATTTAAAAATTAAAATGCTAATTTTTTTTAGAAAAAACTTTAAAAATTATTCACAATACACATTTTGGTGTCTTCCATTTCATATGCATTTAATATTGACATTAAAAGTTTTATAAAGTTGTAAGCTGTTGGTTATTCATTCAGTTCAATACATGTAACAGATATAATAACATATAAAGCTAAGCTACAAATAAATGACTTAAAGAATATGAAATGCTAAAATTCGGAAGATGTGAAATTTTGAAGTTTCAGCATTACAATAAGAATGAAATCAAATTGGTAAAAAGAAAAGTGCTTTTATTATTAATTAAAATAAAAATTTAAGAAATAAAATGATATAGAATATCAATAAATGGAATTAAAATTAATTATAATTTATTCCATAATTAATTTTATGATAAAAAGTTAAATCAAAATTACTTTTAAGCTTTAAAATTAGTTTTACAAAAGTGATATAGTTTAAATATTAAAATATAACCATTTTCATATAAAATTTATATTCAATGTAACAAAAGAAACAAATCAAACATGATCTAATAACAAATAAAATAAAATTTTATCTATCATTGGATCATGTTTGAGTTTTTAAATAAAAATCATTTATTTTATTTAAAATGTTTTATGTGTGTATTTCGGTTGCTTAAATTTCATTTTTAATAAGTAAAATATTTTCAGATGATAATAAATATATTAAAAGTTCTGAGATATCTTTATAATTATACTATATGATAAATTTATTATTAATTAAAATTGTTTAAATGATAAATAACTGCAAATTCTTCTTTTATCAGTTTTACAAAAATAATAGTCTGAATCATATTACTGATAACAAATTTCAAGTTATAGTATTGTAGAATGATAACAGTGTTTAAGATTTTTCAGCACTTCAAGTTTTCAATTCCTCTTAGAATGATATATTGTATTTTGGTAATTTCTACAATATGATAACTTAAGAAAGAAAAATAAGCACATCTAAATGAAGGATTGTATAACTAATCAATAAAGTTGTGTTTTTTAATAATAATAATAATAATTTAAAATTATGAAACCCAAAATATATAACAAGAATTTTATTAAAAGAAATTTTGTTAAAACATTACACTTTCCTTAAATACTGTCATAATATTCAAGAAAAATGATCCCATTAAAATATTCCCAATTTTCTCTCTGCATACCTTCAATTAAAATAATGTAGATGATGCAAATTCCAGAACATCAAATACTTTCTCAAGAATCTTCCCTAATAAATCCTGTAAAAATAAAATTATCAAATAATATTTAGTTTCTATATTTATAAATGCAATTTCTTAAATAAAAAAAAAATTTGTCTTATTATTTTTAGATACATGAGGCATTTATAAATTAAATTCTTTGTATATTAAATGTACCTAATCATTTTATTTGTGTTATATAAAATGCAATAAAGAAGTTTAAAATTACACTTATTTTGTCATCAATTATTAAATTATTATATTTTAATATAATAGTTAATATTTGTATTTTAAATTATTATTTTTTTAAATATACTCTACAGAACATATAATAATGCATATGAATTTGAATAGACTATTATCAATAATATATAAATATTTATTTCATTAATATAATTATACAAGAGAGTTATATAACTAAAGTAATAAAATTACCTGTACAACATAAGTTTTAATATATTTATTGGCTTATGAAGATGGAATAATTGTTGTTCACGAAAAAATTATCCTTATTATTATTTTTAAATAAGCTTAAAAAGAAAAACAAGAGGTATGCATAAAATTACAAAACATCATAGTTTTAATATATAATGAAATTAAGTATATAATTTATTAATATTGGTTGCAATATAAGTAATTTTTTTATTTATCCAAGAGCACTAGTAAAAAAATTTTAACTATGAATCATATTTATAAAGATTCTATTTTTTGTTTACATTGTTTAGATTTTATATTTCTATTAAGAAATATATAAATTAAATATTGAATACAAACTTTTTAGTTATTATAGGAAGGAATAGAATATCTGTCTAACTTCTGGAGGCATTTGGGGATAAGCTAAAAATAATATAATATTTTATTAGATATTGCATGCAGTTAATGATTCTATACTATGTTTAATATATTATTAAATTTTTTAATAGTCAACATAAGCACTACAGGGAATTGAATAGGATTGATGTTTAGATTTTTAAATTTCTAAATTTAATATAGATTAAGATAATTTTACGTTGGAATTATTCCCATCACAAAATTTTTCCTTCAGTTATATTTTTTGGATTGTGATTCAAATGCATTAATTAATTCAAATGAAAATTGTTCATTGCATGAAACTATGAAAAAAACAACATAATAACTGATTAAATAACTATAGAAAATATACTTAATAGAAGTATTTAAAAAAGAAAATAAAAAAAAATAGTCTTATCATTTTTAATTTATATAACAATGCACAAATCATTATGTCTGTTGTTTTTAATAGATACAAGTTTAATATTGTTTGTTTTCTGTAAATATTTTGAAAAATATAACTTTAATAAGAATGAATAAATAAAAGCATTTACCGTATTATTTAGATATATCTAAATATTAGATATTTTCAATATATTTTAGATTTATTAATATTTAATATATTAGAGTTTTTATTATTTAGATATTATTTATTTATTTTTATTTAGATGTTTAAACTTTAGTATAAGTATTTAATAAACAAATTTTATTTAAAAAAATGATATAAAATTACAAAAATTTAATTTAATTAAAAACTAATGAAAACTGAATAGGCAATTATTTGTTTTTGGAACACTTTTTTGTAGAATTTTATTTGTAAATCTTACTTTGCTGAATAAAGAAATCGTTTTCATCTTTATAAAATTTTTTAGAAAGGTGAAGCAATTTGTATACTTTATTTTAAAAGAATAATTATTATTACACTATTATATCAAATCATTAAATTTGTTTATTCTACAATAATTCAGCTATATTATTTTTATTTATCACAAAATTTAATTGTCACAATAGCAACAAAATAATAGTGCATTTATAATTTTTGAAAATTCAAATTAATATTAAATGAATCAATGTTAATTAAAATAGGACTGTTAACAAATTCCATAAAATTTGAATTTAATTTTGAATAAGATTTATATTAAATTATTAATTTATAAAATAAATAAGATATCATTGTAATATTTCTTTAAAAAAATAAGCTTTTAGGTTCAAACCATAAGTAAATAAAAAAAATTATCATCAATCATGAAATATCTTGTGATACAAATCTGAGCATTTCATACCAATACTTAAAATTTGGAATGGCATAGATTGCAGGAATATTTGCTTATATAAAATTTTTTTTATAAAATGTGCATCTGTTCAATTATAACTTTCAGTAAATTTTTATATATAAAAAGTCCTTAAAATTTAAATTGTGATTAAAACTATAACTGATAAAAGTTTCATAATTTTGGATTTTGTATAAAACTATTTTGCATGTCAGCAATTATATAACTTTGCTACATCAAAATAATTTAGTAGTACTGATTAATATTTACAATAAAAATTTTTATAAAGATTTAATCAATGGACCTTCTAATTTTGATAAACTTGGATGTGAAATGGCTATTTGATTTATACACTGTTCTTTAGATATATAATAGTAAACCATTATTAAAAGTTTTATTTAAACATTGTATTTTAGATAAATAACTGTAGTCTTTACATGGTAAATCTTTCTTAACTGTAGGAAATTTGATATTTCAATATCAACTTAATAAATTTTATGTTATTTGGATTCTATAAAGCAAGGCCAACATAGAGTGAAAAACAGATTGAAGTAGGGAGTTTAGTATTCTTTGGTGATAGTTCTATGACAGTATTCAAAATTCTGGTATATTTCTGTAACGGGAGAAATTTCCTCTACCTATTGATAAGGTGCTTCACATTCACCTATGAACTTGATATTGGTGATTTAATAATAATAATAATAATAATTTTCCTTAGTTTAATTATATTTTATATAATTTTAAATCAATAAAATGATTATTTTGATTGATGAAATTACTCATAAGTAATTAAAAGACCACTACATAATATTTTTTAATGTGATATATAGGCTGAGAACAAATACATTAAGACATTAACTATACAGTATTACAATTAAATACAATTTATGCTATTTATGGTAATCATCAGTTAAAATCCTGTTTTATCTTTTTATGAATAGTTATACTTTCTGCTGATTCAGATGAATTAGCTTGAATTTAAGTTGGTTTATAGATATTCATCATGATATGCAATATCTGAAGATTCAAAAAAAATTTTGGGTGGCTAAAAATATCATTAAAAGCATATTTTATATTTCATTTTGCATTTATTCGTTAATTATATCTATCTAGTTATTCCATCTTTATTTTAGATTAAAAAAATATTTTTCAAATACTTTGTTCCTTCTCCTAGTTCCTCTGCCCCATGGATCTGCCACTAGTATATAAAAAGGAAAAATCATTACTGTTAAAAATCATACACTATATCAGTTTTCCCAATTGAAGAAAATTTACTAAGTTTGTAAGTTCTATTTATATGTATTATGTAAATAATTTTCTACAGATCAGTTTTGTTTATTATAATAAATTGTTAGGAATAAAATCTAAATTTATATATGTAAAGTATAAAATTTTTTCCAAAAAAAACTTTATTGCAATAACGACATATTAGAAATTATCGAAATCTTCAGCCAATATATTTGTATCTTAATAAAAGTTTTTAGAATTTTAAAATTTGTGTCATAATCAACTTAATTGTTCTATGAATTTAATCATATATCTTTATTCATAACAAAATTTGTTGTTTTCATTTTGATAACACAAAATAATAATAATAATAATAATATTTCAAGGAAAACCATTTATTTGATGATATAATTTTTAAATTCTATTCATCTAGTCACAAACATAATACCAACCATAACATAAACATAAACCATATTAAAATTATCCCATAAAATTATAGAAAAATTATTATTAAAATATCGACTTGAAATTATTAAAAAATATTAATCGGACTTGATATTGATTAATCCCGTTAATTAAATACTTTAGCTAAATTTAAAATACATGGCATGCTATAATAATAATCATCAATTACAAAAAAAATGTTAATTGCATATTAATTGAATCATGTTAAATAATCTATTGATTCAGTAAGTTTTTGATATTTTAACAAATGTTTCCTTTAATATCATTTATAAATGATTATTCGATATTTTAATTAAGAAATGTTAATTTAAAAAAGTAAGAATTAAGTAATAAATCAAGATAAGTATATATAATTTTTTTTTAAAAGAAATAAACCAAGTGATATATTTAATTTTTATTTTTAATATAAATTTTCTGTTCTATTTATCTATTAAATATGCTTCGGAGATGAGAAATTTTACATTCTATTTATCAAGCAAGAAACAATATATTTTTTTATTTTGTTTATAAAAATAATCTTAAAAATTAGTATATTAAAACAGATAAGCATTATAAAAAAAAAAAAAAAAAAAAGTTAATTTTTAGTGATTTCTGAAAAAATAAAATCAATAAAATTACTTTTTGATATATTGTTTTGCGTTGATATCAAATTTATATGTACGATATAATATATATACATTATAACTTTTGAATTATATAAATGTTAAAATAATGCTTTTCTATAGTTTTTTTTTTAATCATCTAAAAATAAATGAGACTAAAAATCTTATTTTTTGTTTATATTTGAAAGGAAAAATTTTAAAATAGAAGAAAATCGTGGAGCAATAAATTTTTTTTAATTTAATATTCATCAAAATTACAAATATATTTAATAAATATTAAATATTTTGATTAAAAAAGCACTCTAAATGATATCCAACTTTTTAATATACACCTAAAATATGAAGCGATTTAAAGTTATTTTTATTACACTATTATAATAGCAACGTTTGAAACATCCATGTGTTGTTATAGAATCATATGGAATAATTCGTTTGGCTCCATCTATCGGAAATATAAAAATGTATAAAAATTAAAAAAAAATTTACATACTATTTAGCACTTTTATAAAGTCTTAAGCATGTATAATAATTTAATAATAATAATAAAATATAATGTGCATTATAAAAATTTCTTCAGATACATCACAATTACAGCATACGGACGATGGTGTTTCCATCTGGTAGAAGAAAAACCAATGATTACGAATAAAACTAATTTATTCAGTTCAGAATGTTTATAATGCGGATAATATATTAATTATATCACTTAATTATCCGTGCGTTAATAATATATCGCATAATCGACGAAAGAATGTATTAAAAATAACTATTAGGATAGCAGATTACACAAGCAATGGGCCTCCTATATACAAAAGGCCCATTTTAGGCGCTATCTTTTAACAAGATAAGAGCTGCAAATAAGTCCGATTGCAGTAAAATTGATGGATTTGCCTCAGGGCAAGAACTGCCAATGTCTAAAGATTGATTAACTCGTCCGAACTGTCGCACAGTATAATTATACGGAAGGGACCGGTGCAGTATTTCTCGACTGTAATTATATTTTTGCAATAACTGCCAACTATAACAGCGAAACTTTAACGCAAGAATTTACTTTCTTAATCTATAAAAAAAATCTAATTTATTGAATTTGATATGGTAAATTTAATCATAAAATAAAAGGTCTATCTTTTTTTACAAGCCAGTATCAAAAATCTGGTATAATCTGTGTCTTATCTATTAATTTGATCTATCGGAATTTATGCAGAGAACAATCATTCAAAATCGATCAACGTGTCTCCGATCGAGCATAAAATAAAGGAAAAGCAGGGAAAAAAAGTTATCATTTGCGAAAAAATTACGACCTGTCAGGTTTTTTTTTTTTTTTTGCTATTAATTATAATAATTCGATTATTTCGTGTAATCTGTATACAATTTTAGGTGGAGTAATTAAACACAGCGCTATCTAATTATCTCATTTTTCAATATTGTCCCCCTCGGCTGTTGTTGCCATATTGTTCTTCCTTTTAACTGATGATGATATTCATTTTTTAATATATAAATACACAAAAATGTTAATTTATCGGTTTAAATCATTTTTAAATACTGTAGGCTTACATACATAGTGTTTTAAAAATACATAATATTACCAAAAACTGCTTTATTATTACTATAACTGTAAATACTACTTCAAGCACTAAATAGCAGACGTAGGACTAAAATTCACTTTAATACGAACGTTTTCGATGCTGATTGCCTCATCTTCAGGTAAACACAAATAC
>WUQG02453439.1:0-12787 GCA_011317285.2 Androctonus mauritanicus | reverse complement strand
CTTACACAAATTAATGCTCAACCACGCGGTTAAGAATTAACATGTGGAAGATATAAGTGAATGCAAAACCCGGTACTATATAGAAACTTCGAAATTATAATTAAATATACTTAGTTTTACTCACCAAATCAGAAAAAATACTAAATAAATAAATTAAGAAATTTAAATGGGCCCGTTTGGTACCAACACGAAAAAGTTATTTTTAAACGTATACTAATTCTGTTAAGATTTTTGAATTTTCGTTAAAAATCAAAAGTGGAATTTCCTTTACTCTATAGTGGATCGTTTCATGAGGACTACTCTCACTCGTCTAACGTCTTCATGTCCCTGTCACACAAATTGTACATAAAAACTGTCAGTCTTACCAACACATTATTTAAATCCCCGACTCCCTACAAATACGTATATGACCGATTCTTGAAAAAATGGCAAGAATGTTTCTAGGTTCTATAGCGCATATTCATATACTTGAAATGTTTCCGCTTTAGAACAACCTGGAAAAGCAGCGAGTAGATACACAAGAGTTCTTTTTGAGTAATGATTGGAATTGATCAGATTCTAATATGATCTCTCGAGTACATTCTATCTTGCAAATAAACCCGAATAATGTGGAATTATACTATGTCTAAAAATCTTGCATCAGAATTCAGAAGTCATTTTAATTTTTAGGTCTCCGGGCAAAGAAGTCGGAAATGTCCCAAATCACATATTATTTCATTTCAGGTGACATTAGACATATTATGATCAGAGACATTTATCTCATGCATGATTTACTATTGTTGGAGTTGTTTGGAAAAGTGGAAACCAGGAGGCAAGATTTCAAGCCAAAATTGTGCAATATAAATGCGAAGACCGGAATTTGACAATTTAATTATTCAAAAAATAAAAGCTTAGTACGCGCTGTGTATTTTTACGGAAAATCACTCCTATACATGTAGGCAAATTACCCACTTTGCGGAGCACAAAAAGTGGGGGAATACGGAGTTATATCCCATTCTTCTTGAGTATACCTTCAATCTTCATACATATTACAGTAATCTCTTTTACCAAATATGATAAAATCAAGGATTCTGGTTTTCTTATTTTATAATAAATTTATAAGAGAGATCATATAAGATTTTTAGTAAAACTTATTTAATCTCCATATCTCCAATTCTCGTCTGGCGTGACTGGTATTCTGATCTATAAGACGTAAAATTTTCTGATTATTTGAAATGGCTTCTCTTAGTGGTTTTGTTGAATTCTTCCAAAAAGGCAAAGTGAGTAAATGTTTCAATAAATTATTTTGTGAGCCTAAACAGTTACCTTTTTTTGCAGACATTTCGACCAAAGAAAAAATTTGCTCACGGTACTTTGCGATATTCTCTTCACAAACAAGCTCAAGCTTCCTTGAGTTCTGGAATCAATTTGCGAGTTGCTGTCAAATTGCCTGCAGGAGAAGATTTGAATGATTGGATCGCAGTACATGGTTGGTATAATATAAAATATCTGTTTCTCAACAATTTATAAATATTAATTTCTTTTTTTAGTGGTTGACTTTTTCAACAGAATTAACCTTATATACGGAACCATATCAGAGCACTGTGACTCAACATCCTGCCCTACAATGAGCGGTGGTTCTCGATTCGAATATCTATGGGCAGATAGAGACAAATACAAAAAGCCTACGGCCTTACCTGCCCCTCAGTATGTTTCGCTCTTGATGGATTGGATTGAATCACAAATTAATGACGAAAACCTTTTCCCAGTTTCTACAGGTATATCACCACATATATCAATTATTAAAAAAACTGAAAATGATTTTTTCCAACAGATGTTCCTTTCCCAAAGACTTTTGTCCCACTGTGCCGCAAAATTTTGACCAGACTTTTTCGAGTTTTTGTACATGTTTACATACATCACTTTGACAGAATCGTTTCCATAGGAGCAGTAAGTTTGTAATGAGATTGATCAGCTGAGCAAATCTTTGAAACAATTCTTGTATTTCAGGAAGCACATGTGAATACTTGCTACAAACATTTTTATTACTTTGTAACTGAGTTTGAGTTGATTAACCACAAAGAGCTTGAACCACTGGCTGAAATGACTGCCAAAGTTTGTAAAGATGCAACGTCCTCAAGATATAATTTAACAGGGAATTCAAGATAAAAAAAGCGTCGCATTTTGACCACGGGTGTTAATACACTCCGTTATACACTATACACTATTTTATACACCCTTGAATTCTGCTACACCGTGTATAAACAAGAGAGTGTAAAAATAATTTTTCAAAAAACTTCAAAAAACTCAGAAAATAAGGTGACCAGAGTGTAATAGATGTAAGGAATTCAAAAATAATTGCTTTTTAAGTGATAAAATTGCGAGTTTTTAATAAAAAAAGAGCTGAGGATGAAAATCATAACCTGGAAATAAGAGGTAAATGTGCTATTTATTGTCGGTTTTTTCTTTAAACAGTTTTATAAAAGTATGTCAATGAATTTTTGATTTAGTAATTAGAATAATTCAGTTGTTGAGACAATATTGCAGAATTTTTGCTTCAGATGTTCATGCATTATGGGTATTGTTGACTTCCATAATTGCAATCCGGAGCTGAAATATTTTGATTTTTTATGTTTCTTAATGATTGTTTTGTTTTGAGAGAAGTACAAAAGTATTATTTTCAATTCAAGGGTAGCGAATAAGTGGTACTTGGCAAAAGATCCCTTCTGCGGTGTGGTTGTTGCCTAAATCCATGCTCGATGAAGATCTTGGGGAAAGATTCATGTACCGCTTTGTATTATCTTGACAAGAAGCAAGAATTTTGCAGTCGATCACAACAATTATTGATTTTGATGCATGTTTATCTTTTGTCAATTTATAAAAATACCTATGATTGATATTTTGTTACAGTTTGACGGCTTGCTAACAAGGACATTTACAAGAGTGTTCAATTTGACAATGAGTTCAGGTATATTGAAACTATTTGTTTAACACTTGAAGTATATAGAAAACTGTACTGAGTGACAAGAAATTAATTTAAATTACTTTAAATATAAATATAATTAAAAATAATCTTAATACGGTCAAATGGTAAAACTTTGGACCACTTTTACCGAATTTTTTCACATCAATCAATCACAAAGTTAGTAAGTCTTGAAAATAATATTACTTTTATCTGGACATCTTTTGTTAATTGCCCAGGAAAGTATTCATGACCTGCAAAGTGCTCAAATTTTTTTTTCCACCTCCTGGCAACGATTTTTTTAGTCGTCCTAAGTTACATTCAACAAATTGAACTTTTGATCAAAATAGGTATATTACCTAATTTAAAGAAAACGTCATGTGAAGATTTTGTTTTTTGTTACAGTGCCAATGAATTTTAATTGTCGCTTTTCAAGGAAAGTAATGTCTAAATTCATAAAAAAAATGACGTTTTCAATATTTTGTTTGAAAAAGTTCAATAATTACATCAAAATAGTTAGTGATGAGTACAGAAAGCATCTTGGAACTAAATAAGCAAGAACAACCAAAGAAAACTTACTTGAATCTACGTAAAGTTATATCAACGTTAAGTTATATCTTTCCAAATGAATGTCTATTAAAAACTTAACGGGCCATCAATAAAGGTGTATGACTCTGGAAATTTTTTGGCTTTGATCTTTGAGAATAAACGTACTAAACTTCGGATTTTTTGATTGTCACAAATTTTGTACAGAGGCCAAGTTGAAGGACTGAAAAGAACAGTCTCTTTCAAGGCACGTTTTTCAATTATAAAAACTACACCGCAAAACTGCGAAGAATTCAATTGTTTTTAGAGCTTTTATAGCTTTTAGAGAACTTACTGACTTTTGGAGCTCTGAATTTTATTTCTTTTGGTGGCCTAAAATTGTACCCCTAGACGTTATTTTAATATTTTGCATTCAATTCAATTAATTAATATTTTGTATTTAATAAAGTTGTGCCATTTGAAGATATTCAGATATTTTCAAATTTTTTAGCAGGTGAGAAAACCCGTGGTAGAAAACGACACAATGAATGGGACCAATATATTCAGCCCGTAAAGGACGGGAGCCGGAGGGGTAAAGCGTTTTGCACGCCTTGTTTTGAGTCACTGTCTCGAACAGACGCTATAGGCATTCTGCGACACAAGAGGTAAGATTCCATTCCATTCAATTTATTTCATTTGAAATATACAGATTCGGAGATGGGGACTTTCTGTTACAAAATTTCGTAAAATCGTTTCGATTTTCTTTATATAACCTTCTAAAAAACGGTTCTGACCTATCAAAAGGTAAATGTTTTAGCTACAAAATACCTATCGTGGGTCGATCCAAACTGTTTTTATTCAATTTTATGTACATTTTTCATGGGTCAACGTTTTTATCACACCCGGGGCAAAGTGGGACAGCCGGGGCAGATGGTGACAGTTGCATTTTTTCTTCCATTTGTTTGTGTCTTTGCTACTTATAAGAAGGGAAAATGATAATTTTATGCTTTTTTTTTAAATGGCAAGATGTTTTAAAAAGTGAATTTAGCTATTAGAATGTGTGAAAAATTCCGATTACTCAAAATAAAAATGAAATAAAGCAAGTTTGCTGGAGATATTGAAAATTAATCTCGGTAAATCCAGAATATGAATGGTGATGAGATAAACAAATTAAATTTATAACAAGTCACCAAACTTAAGGAAAAGAGATTGTTAACGTGGGCTACTTGGACATTTTTTTCCTCTGTAAAACATTGGACAATCTTTGAAAATATCCATTTGAAAGAACATTTCCCAAGAAGATTGAGAATCGAGATGCACAAAGTCAAAGTTTGAACGAGCTCAAAATTTTTAACGAAATTTTATTGGCAAAACGACTTTGAGTTGACGCGTCGCACGCACGTACCCAAAAAAATGTTTCCAAACGTATGGTACACTAGGAATGGACGACTTTTATTTCGACATTTTTTAAATTGTTTTATCAATCTGATTGTAATGACATCCCTAATATCATTTGTAAATATTCCATGTACAATTATAATCTACAAGCCGTATTGACGTTTTTTTTAAAAGCTTGCGATTGTTGTGAGCTAAACGAAAACTCCGCAAACATTAAGTAGTATGTTTTAACCCACAAATTAATAAAGGAATGTATGTGCATTGCTTTTCACTCTGTAGGGTCTGCCAAACGTTTGATTTAATCAAACCCAATTTTAAAGCCGTAGGACGCTACGTTTCACAGTTTCCCAGATTTTAAAAGTGTCACAGCGTATCTCTGTTACCAACAGGCGCGGTCATCCTTATATTGTATGACATAAAAACCGGCAACAACTAATTTGGTTGTGGTCAGACTTACTAGAATTAAGTTTTGTGATGTCTAGCCGAATTATGATGCGATCTTAAAGAATTGTGTATTTTATTTTCTAGAGGTAAAAGACATCAAAATAATGTCCGCTCCTATGAAGGGCGGCAAAGTGGGGGCAGTGAGGAATTAACTACATCCGTGGAACGGCAGGAGACTTCACCTCCGCCGCCATCACCAGAACCGGCAGAAATGTCAGTTCCCTCCGATTCAACACCAGAGGCCATTGAGTCACCGCCATCTCCTACTATCCCATCAGTATCGCAGAGGCAAGATCGGCTGTCAAGATCATCTTCAGCACTTGAAATTTCTCCGGTAATTTTAAAATCCTGATTAAAAATCTCCTTCAGTTGAGTTGCGAATTTTTATATCGCTTACTCAAAAGCTTTTTACTCCATACGCAACAGACTTACTCAGCAGTTTTTAATTTTGTTTCCTCTGATATACCCATTTTAAGATTTTGAATTTCGATATTTATATATTTTTTAGACACTGCCATATTTTTCTCAATTTTTTCCCCAAAAGTTAAAGCTTTTGTTAAGCCAAAATACCAGTGAAATATTTGCGAACTAATGAGTTGTTAATTTAAACAGAGGATACCCGCAACGTGGATCACACGCCAAATTGGATGATAAATCGGTACCGTACAAGTAGTTTTGAGCTTACCAAAGTTTTGTTTTTAGAGCTTCATTTTTTAGTTTAAAGTTTATAAACGATAATTGATAAATATAACACGGTTCATGTATATCGTATTATAGCTAGCGAAATTAATCTCATTTCAGTGTAGGTGCGTGCTTGTATTAATATGCACTATTGTTATTTGTTGCACATTAAACCGAATGCTCTTTATACACTTTTTTATAATTCGTGCTTAAAAAATAGCTGTTTTCGGTCGTTTTCTGCTTTAATTTTGACTTTTTCGTTTAGCGGGCGTTAACAATTTTTGGCCTTGGTTAAAATCAGGCCCTAACCTGTCAAGCCGGCCTTAATAGCCTGTTTTTGCCCGGCGGGCATAAACGTTTTTCAGCCCGCAAAGCTAATGGCTTTTTCGCTCTGCAGACGTTAACGTCCTTTTTTCGTCCGCTGATACAAAAATTTGTTGGAAAAACTTCTTTTTTAAGATATTAAGGTAGTATTCCTTAAAATAAACGGCCAAAATGTAATTTCGACCCTCAACGTTTCAAAAAGGTGTATTTTTTGGGCACTCGTTATAAAAAATATTGCATCCTACTCGAGCGAGAAATGCTGTTTTCACCCTCGATCAAAAACAGCATTTTCTCGCCCTTACTAGTAGTTGCATAAAATACAATAAAAAGAGTATGTGAGTCAGATACTTTAAGAATGTCATAGTAGTAGTTCTTAACGGAAAAGAGAATTTATGTTAATTTTATTATTGTTTTAACAAATCGTTTATGAATAGCAATTTGAGAACTCAATAAATTTTCTCGGTAAAATCTCTAAATGCATGCTTTGAATCGATGACATTTTTATTTTAAACGAGAAAGCTTCAATTGTTTTCAATTGCTTACGAAGTTGAGTTAGATTTATTGAAAACAAAACCCTAAATCGCAAGAAAGAAAACCAATCAAATCAGCGAAGGATTCATTCTAATTTTTCCACATTTTACTTTTCCTATATTGTTCTATGACTATTATGACATTCATAAATCATCGCATTAAATGATCTGTATGTTGGCTTTTTGTTGTCGAACAATATTTTTTTTGGTCTACTTGTGTCAGTATCATGAAATGACAATAAACGACCAAATAAGTCTGTACATTTGCTGACGATATATATTTTTTTCAGGTGCAGGAGCAGGACTGCAGATCAACTGTCGATTTAGTAAATATTTATAATTTTTATCTTAAGAATGACTTAAAACTAGATTTGGCGCATTCAAAGCTTTTCAAAAAAATTACTGGTAAAAAAATGCCAGATAAAGAGCGCTTCGAACAAGAAATTTTAAAAATTTCTTTGCGCAATGAGAAAAATAATAGATTTACTTTGAATAAATTACCCGTTATGTTTGTATCATGTTTTGAATACGATACATTTGTATTGGGGATAGTGACTTTGATGGGCTGGAATAAGTCTTTAGTCTATGCAGGAGAAATGATAGTTCAAAAAGTTCAAGACGAACAATTATTTATAGAAAGAGGAAAAAATATGTTAGAAATTTGGCACACTAAGATGCTAGAAAATTATAATTTAGACATTGAATTCTTGATTATTGATAACGATCTATTTTCACAGATAAAAACAACTGACCTTCCTTTTGATATCGTACCTTGTAGTAATTTAATAAAACACGATTTCCGCGAAGGCGCATTAGACTGGACGGATTGCGTCAATCCTCTTCAATTGAACGAGGAAAAAAACAATATCACACAAATTTATGAAGTAGTCCAAGATATTCACAAAAACAGAGATATGACCATGGGAGAAGTCGTTCAGTCGTATATTAAAAGGATTTTTCCCATGGTCAAAAATTTGACTCTTTCAAACGAGAGGCATTTCACCAAATATTTGAAAATGAGATTATGTACTGGTCCCGGGTTGATGGCAGCTTTTTTAGACCCACAATTTTTTGACAAAATCAAGGAAAATGAGCTCCCCGAATTATCGCCAAATCTTAAATTATTCGAGTACGTTGCTGCAAGGCATGAAAAATACGATTTTCTTTTAAGTGATTTTCCTAAGTACACCAACAAAACTTCGCACTTTACTTACATAAGTTATGGTACAGACAAAAACCAATTTTGGAATTTAATAGCTCAAAATAAGGAATATGGTGAGTTTAGTCAATGGGTTAAGAATTTACTGGATTTACCAGCTTATGTTCCGAAAATTGAGCTTGATTGGTTTAAGCCTCTCAAAAATTTTAACGTCACGGACGAACATTTAGAGTTAAGAAAATTTTTATTTATTAATGACCTATAATGTTTCTTATGACAATAACTCTAAAACTAAAATGAGATATGGTAAATGTTATTTAAAACAACTACTGAAAAAAGTCATTGTTTTTATCAACATATTTAATGAGTATATCAAACTGCATGTTTTGAGTTTTATGAATAAAATTAAAATTGCGAGTACACGATAAAACTTTAAGACTTAGCGAGACTATTCCATAACAGAACGCAATGATTTTAGTACGAATGTCAAGATCACTAAAAAACACTTTGAATAAACTATTTTTAACATCCAGGAGGAGCGGTATCTATACTAAACTGATTAAAAATGTATTCTTACTGACAAGGAGAAGATCAGGGTCAGCGATTATCATCAAAAAATTTTCATGGTCTTATTGCATCAAAAAAACTCTCTCTCTCTCCTCAATATTTCTGGCCGATGGCTGTTTTAATTGTTTCTGAACATTTATTTTGTTTTGGCCCAAAAAGAGTGATTTTTGCATTTTTCATTATTTGCATGTCTTTTGAAAATTTTCTGTTTGCCCAAAAAGTCTTGTTTACCCAATAATCAGCCTACACAAAAAATTTAATCAAGCATTTACACTTCTATGAACAAAATATTCACATCTTTTAAATTTGAATATTTTTCATATAGAATTGTAAAAGTTTGAAAAAATCGCTTACGCTGGCTAGTCTTTGGGCTAACGAGACATTTTAGGCAGACAGAATATTTAAAAAGCACATGCAAAGCGGGAAAAAAGGCGAAAAATCACTCTTTTTAGACCAAAACAAAATAAATTTTTTGCATAAATTAAAAGGTCTATTGGCCAAAAATATTGATGAGAAAGTTGTTGCTTTGATGTAACAAGACGATAAAAAAATTCTGGTGATAATTGATGTCCCGCAACCCTGACCCTCTCCTTGTAAGTAATTTTTTTGCTTGCCATTTAAAGAATGTACTAAGAATTAATAATAATTTTAATTTGGAATTTTGTGTGCAATAATAATAATTATCTCTAATAATCAAGTTCCAATGTTATCGAAAAATATGTATTTTTATAACAAGTTTGTTATTAATAAATGAAAGTACAAATTATCCTGTAAAAAAAAATTATTATTACAAATTTTCCTTGATCCTTTCGGAATAATTCGCCTACGTGACATAACAAAGAATTTGAATCACAAAGAATTATTTACAAAGTTCATTCCCTACTGTCCTCGCTGTCGTCACTCTCAATGTCACCAAAATTTTCAGGAAAGTCGTGAAAACGACCATTTTCAATATTAAGTAAATTTGCACCTTCATCATCAACAATGTATTCATCCTCCGTGACGTCACCATCATCGGTATCATCTTCGTCAATATTGTAATCGTTAACATCAAACTGCAACGAGAAACGACTGAACAATTTCTTTTTCTCACGTTTGTATTTGCCACAATGTAAAGTGTGATACAAGTCAATGGCATCGCATGATGTGCTGAATTTTAAATTAGTTCGATACTTGTTGTGCACGTAAGTCCATCGGGAAAAAAATCCTTCGATAAGCGCCGTTGATGCCGGAATTATCATTAATTTCAGGGCAAATGCACCCAGAACAGGATATTTGAGAGACATTATTGTCCAATAATCTACGGGACTATTGGTCTTATCTATTAAAGGCTTGAACGATTGCAGATTTTCTCTGTACTCTTGAAGCTCTGTTTTTCCCTCGCCTGACAGGTGGTCATTAATGAAACGATAACCAAGCGTTTTTAAAGTCCGCAGTCCAACAGATTCATTTGGTAATGCTTGCAATCGCTTACCTTGGTATTTATGGTGTAGAATATTTGCAGCACAACCTACAGGAAAAACAGCTGGTATAATTCTGTTTAACATTACCTCTTGCATCCATCCTTCAGCATTTGCTAGTAACTCGAGCCAACCTTCGGTTGAATCCCCAACATTAAAATTTGGACTCTGGCATTTATTAATAAGCTTGCAAATTGGATTGAATAGGATGATGTAATCTTTCAACCGATGTTTGAATATTCTACTTCTGATATGACGCTTGACTTCTGGATCAATCTCCAGATCGGGTACGTTACACAAATCTTTCAAAATTGTGAGATTTATCCAAATAGAGACCATGGAGTCCCTGATATAACAAAATCTTGTTTCTGGACACGGTATCATTTTTTTGCCACCCCGCCTCAGTAGTAGGGCTTCACAATTTGGTTTTCGAAACTGTTTGATGATGAGTTTAACAATTCCAAAAAATACTGGATCACGTTTTGTAAACTGATTAAATATCAAATCAGCGCTGTGACTTGAACAAGTAGATACCCATAGGCGCTCGCCATCACAATTCCTCGCCGTCCGACATCCATATTTTATGTTGGAAGCATTGTCACTTACGATTGCAAATACATTTGTATGATAAATGTCTCTTGCCTTTGTAATCGCGACGTTTATGTATTCTGCTAAATTGTCACCATCTTGTGCTTCGATAGATAGGTCTGTTGCGGATAAAAAAGCTTGATCTTCTCGGATATTTTTCATTGTGCAAACAAAGAGCTTTTGATTCGAACATTTGTTTTTCCACCCATCAACTAAAATTACGCTGTTAGAGTCCTGAAAAATTCTCCGTCGCTCTACCACAGCAGTTTCGTGAACTTTGTATAGAATCGAGCTTCCTAAAGTTTGTCTACTAGGTGGTATGTATTCGCGATCCCAATTGCGACTAAATTTCCGATGTAATGCAAGGAATTCGCGCAGAAGCTTAGATTCAACTTTAACAAAAGCCAAGCCTTCCCCATAGAAAAATTTTGCCAAAGCCATGTCTACTTCCGCTTTATCCGAAGAAAATCGATTAAAACCTTCATCACTTTCCAATTCATCGACAACTACAACGTTTTCATTGGCGCAATCATTCCTGCAATTTCAACCTCTGATAATAAGAATGTAAGATTTCAAAATAAGTTGAAATTTTTTGATTAATTTTTTTTTTTACCTATGATCCGATAGACGGTCAATGCTAAAATTTTCCATAACATAGCAGCATTTTTTGCATTTTACTCCGACCAGATGATTTGTAAGGACCCCATTTTTTTTTAAGAATAGTCGTCGGAACCCCGTAAAATCAATGTCAATGATCGAATCTGAAATTAACAAGTGAAAAATAAAGTTTATTTTCCATTTTCTTAGTTTTAATAAAGATTTGTAATTTCAAGAAATGTGCTTGATGATTGTTTAGATCGTATTTTCGTGTAAAATGAAGAGATTGTAAACTCTCAAATCCAAAAAATTAACCGCGTTTTTACAGAAACTCTTACTTCATGGTTTTAACTTACGAAATTCAAACGTTTATCGTACTTTTCCATACAAATAAAAGTATTTAAAAATACCTTGCACAAAGCTGTAATTTAATACATCTTCAGTAGTAATTGTTTGCTACGAAATGTGAATATTATTTTGTTCAATAAGTGCGGAAAGTGGATGATTTCTATAATATACCCAAAAAACCATTTTTCGCGATTTTTAATTTGGGTGCGGAAAAGTATTTTTCCGCACCCATTTTTGTGATTTTTAATTTGAGTGCGGAAAAGTACTTTTCCGCACTCTCGATAAAAATTGGAAAATTCCCCAAAATACGCTAGAAAAAGGTCACTTTCCGCACTCAAAACGGTGCGGAAAGACGAACTTTTCTTTCCACGCACGAATTAAACAAAATTCTTTTTTTCCACTCAAAATTTTTTGCTCCTGCGACATAATAATAGAAACGCCGGATCACACACAAATAATTTGAACCGTGAACATTTTTCAAGTTCAAACTATATAAGTTATTAAATATTTCAGAATTCTGAGTGTTTTGAAATTTTGTGAAAATATAAAATGATTGATCATGATATTTTTAGAAATGTTTTGACCTGAAATACAATTTGTAAATTTCATATACTTAAGATAGAAACTAGAGCGAAATCTCGTCAAATTTTAGTCAAAACAAGAACAAATTTTGATTGAACCGATGAAAATAAAAGTTTCTGTGCGATTTTGAAACCAATTTTTCATTTAAAACTCAACTAAATACAAAATGATGGTGGTCTCATATCTTGACTGGAAAAAACAAAAATATAATCATAGTGTTGACGTTGGTTTTGAAGTAAATTGAGAAGAAATGTATTAAACCTCTAAAAGCAGAGATGTTTCCTTTTTTCGGTAGCAATCAAATTTCTGCTCGACATCAAGGAATGATGGCTTGAGCGAACGGTAGCCCAAAGGCGCAGTGATAAATTCCAAACCTCAAACGAACTCGAAGAAATTCATCATAGAGAATCTTAATATTACAATAAAGTCGCTTGGAACATGTAACAAAAAACAGAGAGGGTTGATTTTTATTCCCTTTATTCCGCAAAACACGCCCTAAAATTCAAAATACGTTTATAACAATAAAACTTCTTTGAAGGTAGTTGGAGGTCATACCGAAAAATGGTTGCCACATCAAACATCGCACCGCTTTCTGCTGGTGGTGTCGCGAATGCCGCCGCGCAGGACTCCTTCTGTGCCGGCA
>WUQG02453429.1:0-12787 GCA_011317285.2 Androctonus mauritanicus | reverse complement strand
AGTAAATGTAATTTTCTAAATGTGTTAAATAAAAACCATGTCATAGAAATACCATGTTATACAAAAGTTTCTGAAATTTTCAAATCATGGTGGAGCAAAACTATGTTGTAGGAGAACATGTTATAGGAAGGATAACTATATTTATATCACAAATTAGCTCAAAAAGGACAGTTTTAAACTCTTTCTTTTATTATTTTTAAACATTTTTTCAAAACAGACTATACATAAAACTTAATGACATGTTTAAATATATGCAAATGATGCTGTAAAATAGAAATTTTCCAGTAAATATTAAAAAAAATTTGAAGTGAACTTGCAGCATTGTAGAATATTAAAATGAATTCTTGTATTCTTTTTGTATAAAAATACAATTATAGTTGAATCTATAATTATATTTTTACATTATAGGATTAAATTGGAACAATAAAGAATATTAATATAAATTCTTGTATTCATGTTATGTAAAAATACAATTACAAGTAGTCCTCAACTTACAACCACTTGTATTTATGATGGTGAAGTAATTGATAAATTCTGTAAATGATCAATGTAATTCATATGTGTACTAGGTTGATGTGTCCATAAAAGTTACATTCCTTTCACTGCTTTGCTATTACTTTGAAACTAATTACTATAAAGTAAGTAAGCACTAGACAGCAGATGTACAAGTAACATGGATACTTTAATGCTAACATTTTTTATGCCTACGCATCATCTTCAGGCATACATATATACACAAGACAGCAAAATAAGCCAGTTCAAAATTTTAAACTGGCTTAGTTTGCTGTCTTGTGTGTATATGTATGCCTGAAGATGATGCATAGGCATCAAAAATGTTAGCATTAAAGTATCCATGTTACTCGTACATCTGCTGTCTAGTGCTTGCTTACTTTATAGTAATTAGGTTGATGTATTTGATGTATCAAAGTTAGCTCTTTTGAGTCTATTTCTTGTAGTTTTTTTTTTTTTAAGTTTATTACAATAATACATAGTGTTCTAATAAAGATTGATAATAGGAAATCCATAAATTCTGGGTATTTTCAACTACTATTTCAGGGTTTGAAATGAATCCCATCAAAAATTGAGGACTACCTGTATTAATAAAAAAAAATAGTTAAATTACTTAATTTCCAAAAATGTTAAATACATCATTGATAATGATTAAAATTATTAAATTTTTAATAACAATTAACTAACAAAGTTCAAAAATTGCTAAAATCCAAATTTAACTGGTTATTACAAAATTGTGTTATAAAGCACTTAAAGCAGTAGGATAAAAAACAAAGTTTACTTAACCGGAATACTTTTGGTTACAACATAACCATTTTCAGCAATTCTGACATTTAAAACTTATAATTCTGTCTAAATTCATAAAATTATAAGTTTTAAATGTCAAAACTGCTGAAAATGATTATGTAATAACCAAAAGTACGCTAAGTAAATTTTGTTTTTTTATCCTACTGCTTTAGGTGCTTTCTAACAATTTTATAAATACCAGTTTTTAATAATGTATTAACATAAAAACTATTACCTTGTTATTAATTTTGACCTTGCCAACAAGCTTTCTAGAACAATGAGTTTTTTTATTACAGTTACATTTCTTTGTTTTATCTTCACAAATTTTTTGTCTGTTGTGTGTATCAATTTCTGGAAAGTATGATTTTGAATTATTGCATTAGAAAAAGTATTTCAATAGTTATTTTTATAATGAATAAATTTATATATTTATAAAATGTTAGAAAAAATTAATTATTATTTATATAACTTGAAAATTATTTTTGTTATATAAATAATGTTTGTATATTTTAACATTATTTTATCAATCATACACAATTCTGTTTTTATCATTTTATATGTTTGTAGTTTCACTGAATATCTGTTTTGTTACTTTGCTTCTTTAAATTTGTTCATATAATTGTCATTATATCCTTTTCTAAGCTCTTCTATTTCATTGAATACAATCTTGCTTTTTTAACTATCCATATCTTGTGTTGGTCATCTGAATTAGATTTCACATTATCTAGTGTTGTAAGTTTTGTGTAATGTTTAACCTAGAAAGTAGGTCAGTGATGTTTTTCTTTCCATATTTGTAAATTTCTTTAAAACAATATTCCATTAGTCTCATTGCCAATCTCTTTGCTTTTGCACATAGCTTGGATATGAGTGAAAAATTAAATTTAATGGTTTATGATTTGTTATAATATTGAAATTAGAAAAGTATAGATATAACAGATCTGACAGTCTAATCCAAGGTTGGGGAACCTTTTCTCATTTGAAGGCCACATGAGAGCTAACATCCTTCCAAGAAGGTCACATTCCAAAAAATGTTCAAATTTACCTCAAAATGCAAATAATTCAATACTAATTTAGCTTCTATACAGAATTTACCCTTTCAAGTATCTTATACTGCCATATGGCAGAGTGCATACTAGCAATGTTTCATAGTATAATAAGTCAATATACCGAATTGATGTGGTACACGAGTGGGAATTTTGTCCAATTAATAAATAGCCTGGCTTAAATATATATATTTATTATTTTTAATGACTAAGCTAGTTGCTTATCTTTCAGTGACTCTTCTGAGATTTTTTTGAAAGAAAGCAGTGATATATTAGGATGCAACATGGATATACATAATCTTAACTGGTCTTCTAGGTGTTCATCTGTAATTTGTGATCTTAAGGATGTTTTAATTTGTATTAAGTAGGAGAATGTAGATTCACAGTGATATGTTGTTGAGAAGCAAGAGAGCAAGCATCATATATGTTCTCTGAGGTGAGGATATTTGACAGCATTTTTCCACATTTGAATGAGATCTTTTTTGCTGTCAAATAGCAACTTCAGAATATTATCTTCTGAAAGCTCAATTAACTCCATATACAGCTCCTCTGGGACCTCAGACACATCAACTAAGGTTGAAAAGCCAATTTGAGAGCCATGTCATGCTTCTCAAAATTATTGAACCTTTCATTATATTCTTTGATTAGCAAAGTCTATAACCAATTCATATTGTTTGAAATGTTCAAAAGAATATGATTGTTTTCTTCATTAATCACTTTTATTAGGTGAGAGAAGTGCTTTTCAGGAAGCTCATTTTGGCCAAGAAGCGATTTAAGAAATGTTAACTTTTTTCTGTATATATTTATTTCTTGCCACATGTCATATATAGACTTGGTATTATCTTGCAATGAAACATTCAAGTTATTTTGCTTTGTCATTATATCACTCAGAAAAACAACATTGCTATGGAGCTCCTTGCATGATAATTCACAATATTGATTTCTTTCCTTGAAAAATTGAATTATTTGTTCATGCAAATACAAAACTTTGACTAAAACATGTCTTTGTGATAATCAGTGCACTTTCGAATGGTAGGGCGAATCAACACTAATTACCTCATTATCCATCATTAGCATCTCACAAAATTGTCGATGTCTCTTTGAATTTGCTTGAATATAATTCACAATTACTACAACTTACTGTCTTATTCATTTAAAACAGTATATTTGATGCAAAATGCAATGAAAAGAGATAAGATCATTTTGGTTCAAAACCTCTTTCTTAAGTTGTGTGATAAAGCCTTCGTTCTTCTCTGTCATAGAAGGTGCACCATTTGTGCATACACTTATTAAATTAGCCAGATTCAGTCCAACTTCATGACATTTATCTTTAAAATCATTAAACATATCAATTCCTTGCATTCTCTCCTTTAGAGTGCTCAAAGTAAACAACTCATTGTAAACATGAAAATCCTCAGTTATGGTACAAACAAAATACAATAACTGCACTGAGTCAGTGCAATCATTTGATTCATCTAATGCTATTAAATAGTACACATTTTCTTTTTGGATTATTTCTTTCAGTTGATCTACTACATTGAGTGCTAATTCATGCTGCTGATCAGCATTAGTTGTTCTTGAAAGAAGCAGTTGTTTATATTTGTTAACCTTATCAGGATCTAAGCATCCTACAACCTCTACGATGCAATCACTTATAATTTCTGCATCACTAAATGGCTTACGTTTTTTCAAGTATATATGCCACTTTATAAGTAGCTTCTGTAGTTGCGTTTTGGTATTCTGCACTGATTGGAATAACTAACTGCCTTTGCTTTTGTTCCCTCCTTTCAATTTTTGTAAAGCAATCTTTTGGGATTCATTTTCTAGCTTAATGTATTTATTGTCCTTATGAATAGCCTAGTGTTGATATGCATTATATTTTTTTACCATTGAAATCACAGAAATCATTTTATCCTTCTTAGAAACAATATAATATTGCAATTCCCACTCATTGTTAAGCATTCTGTGTTCTTCTTTCAGTGATCTTTCCACTTTTTTCAACATGATGAGAAGCAAAAAAAAAATGTAATCAAGAGGCAAACACACTCCAAAGGAAAAAACCATAAACACATGCACTCTCTGTGCCAGCCAATTAGTAACTGTCATCATAATGTTGCCAGATGGTGAAGAAGAAATTTCAGTAGAAATTGATTCAAAATTTCAGTTTCAAAACTAGTGCCATTTCTTTTTTGTTACAATCATGA
This sequence comes from Androctonus mauritanicus, assembly GCA_011317285.2. Classification (NCBI taxonomy): domain Eukaryota; kingdom Metazoa; phylum Arthropoda; class Arachnida; order Scorpiones; family Buthidae; genus Androctonus; species Androctonus mauritanicus. The sequence continues at coordinate 8,244 of WUQG02453429.1, read as the reverse complement.
ATTTGTTTCTTTACATATAAATTTGAACAAAAATGTTGAGAATTTATTCTGTTTACCTCAAACTCCTGGTGCAGATATTAATCATGTATATTTTTTTGTAGTAATATATAATGTTTCTGTTCTCTATTGACAGATTTTTTTTGGCTTTTTATATAATATGTAAACTTGTTTAAGAAGGCCACAGAAGGCTGCACATCTTGCTTCAAAAGGCCTCAGGTTCCCCATTTGGTCTAGTCAATAAGTGCTAGGTATTTTAAATAGTGTAGAGCACAGAATACTACTTTTAGAAACTTTATTCCAACTGAAGATGAAGCAGACAGTTCAGTTTCTATGCTTCTCAAGACATTTTATGAACTTGAAATTAAAAATTAATAATAATAATAATAATAATATCATCTACCACATTCCAAGAGAAAATGTATGATAATTTTTCAGACAATCTATAGTGATAACCAAGTAATATATAATTTTGAAACAAAAAATATGCAAAATACCTTTTGTTAACTTAATATCTATAACAGATAATAGTTATATAGGAATCATTAGAAAGTGCTTGAATGAACATATCCATCATTATCATCATCAATATAATGTAGGAATTAAAAAAAAGTGCTAATGCAAACAGCTTATTCCAAGGACACAAAAGTTAAATGAATAATATTAAATTTATTGACCAATTAAATTATTTAAAAAGGCAGTCTAATTTTTGAGAAATTTGAAATCTAGTTTCTCACTACAAAGAAAATATAATTAAATTCAAAAATGAGAACTTCCTATCTAATGTCTGGAAATAGCTGATTGATAAGCATTTAAATAGAGACTGACGATTTAACTAATTTCATTAATAATTAATAATTTCATAATAATTCTTACTATTTTATCCTGTTCATTTAAAATATTTATCAGCAATTATTTTTTATATATTTTCTTATAATTAATTTGAAATTTTTATTGTCAGTTTATAATGGCATTCCTTTCGTTTAACATTCTGTTGTTTTTTATATCTTTAATGGCAAAAAATTGCTAATATTCAAAATCATCTATAATTTTTTACCATTAAAGATTATATAAATTTGAAGTTTATCTTATTTTTAAATATGATTAAAAATTATTCTTATCAATTTTTAACAAAAAATATTTATAATACATTAAAGAAATATAAAGAATTTCTTTAAAAACTTTAAAATAAATTTATATTAGCATTGTAAATAAATTCAATTTAATAATAAATATACAATTTTTGAATTTATGGTAATAAAATATTTATAAAAACTTTTAAAAATTTATCCTCACCATCATCATTAGATTTATCTTCATTTGAAAAACTGAAATAGAATATTAATATATATTATTTTTATTAAGCCATATTTTTATACAATTCAAAAATTCATCATTATATATATAGATATTATGGCTAAAGTTTGATGGATTAAATTTTGTAATGGCTGAACATTATAAATATTAGTATAATTTACTAGTCAGTATTTTAAATAATTCAAAAAAATATAAAAATTGTTTTTGCTGGCCGATATCAATAACATCTAGAGATAACTGTTCAAAGAATTGAACTAAATAACAAGTATAGTTTGAAAATATATAATTCTGTCAATTAGTCTACGTGAAGTTTTAAAAGTTGTTAATTTGTTCAATAAATTTTAGCAATAACTGTAAATATTCAGCCACTATAAATTAGTAAAAAAACAATTAGTACTAGAAACAGATAAACACTAACACTACTTAGCAGATAAAAAATATTTCAGAATTTATTTGACTTGTATAATGTTTTTGGTACATCCATCTTCAGCACATTGCAAAGTATAGAACATTTTTGAAAAATTAAAGCATAGAATTTTTTGAAAATGTTCTATACTTTGCAATGCAATGACTTTAATCAATTTGGAATTTGGCTAACTGTGCCTTAATATTATTGATACTGGTCAGCCAAAACCTGAAATATTGTATATTTTCAATTATTTCATATATTGACCAGTAGATCTAGCCAGTACTGATAGTGATCAGCAATTATGAATATTAGTCAATATCATATTTTCAACATAACACACACACACAAACAAACAAACACAATCTACTTATCAAAACAAACAAATAAATCTGTATTTATAACTTATAAAATGACAAATACAAATTTGTAAAATGAACATTCATCTAGAAGAGAATACAGGTAGTCTTCAACTTATGACTATCTTGATTTACAATGGTGTCAACAATAAATTCTGTTATTGATCAATGCAATTGACCTGAGTTCAATTCTGTGATCAATTACCGGTAATATATAGAAGCTATTCTTTTTGTGTGTGATTCTTGCATTTTTGTATAAATTTTGGGCATTTCTGACTTATGATGATAGGGTTCAAAATTCTTCAAACTGAACTCCAATCATAAGTCGAGAACTACCTGTATACTCTTTCAATACTCTTTTCCTGGTGATATTATTATTACAAATTTCTTATAAAAATTTGGGAATAATTACAATATTATTTTTTTTTTTCTGTATCACAAAAGAATGTTGAGAAATTTTTTACATAGTGTCAAATTTATGTAAATTGAAGAGAGGCAGTATGCTAAGGTTTCCAAGACAATCCTGACAGACAGAAAATCTTTCATAAATTAATTTCCATTTTCAACAATAAACAATCTGTATACAGTATTATATATTGGAAATTATGATAATTTTTATTTAAATTTTATTCTAATTTGGAGTTTTTCTTGTACTGAAAAATACTGTTTAGATGTAGAATGCAAAAATTTCATTTTTTTTTTGTTTAGTTTCTTATGTAAAATAAAATTTAATTTTTAATCATTAAATTAATATAACAAACTTTTGTAAATATTATATATTTATTGCAATTAATAAAACAAACAATTTATTGAAACTGAAACATACCTTAAAGTCTGTTGTTCTGATTCTTTAGAAATATCAAGAATATCTTTATTTTTACAATCAACAAGACAAACATCATAGACTCCAGGCATAATAAATTGAGAAGGTAGGAAACTCAATAAATGTTGCTTTAAATCTAGAAAAATGATTAAACTTTACATTATTATATATTTGTATTTATTAATCTAAATTTTTCAAAAAAATTTCTACCTTTGTGATTAAGTATCTATCAATGTTATTTGAAACTATTATACATAATTATTTCATGAAACTACAATAATAAAATTAATATAGGTCTTCATTTTGCAAAATATAGCTTAATAGCAACAATTACTTATATATATATTCATGTATAAGTTAAGGATTATTTTTCAGAAAAATTTTTGAAGGAGGAGAATCAGCTTATATATGAGTCAAACAAACATTGGAAAATTTTCCACATGATCATGAAATTCACCTCCTCAATTCCATCATATTCCCCATTGCATTTTCATGTCAGCCATGTACTCTGCCATTATTTATTCCTAACAAAGATCATTATCTTACCAATTCTTTTGATTTTTTATTTTAAATATCTGGATATGAATGACTGTATATAAATTAATATTTTGGTAAGTAATTACATATTAGATACTGCACAAATATAATTGAAAATATATGAGATAGTCTTCAATTGAATTGAATATAATACAATCACATCCATGATCACATTGTATCCTCTTTGTGCTAGTAGCAGATCCTATGATAGTGGCTGGATGCACCATATCTATTTCTAAAAATGCCTATTTCTTCTCAATTATATTATTAAAAATATGCAGATGTTTATAAATGTTTATATTTAAATAAATTCAAAAATATTAATTTATAGAGTGCTTCACAAATAAGATCAGAAATGTGTAGACTAATCTTTTTTAATGAACAAATATGGCTGTCACCAATGCATGTATCATCAGTTAATATTTAATGGAAATATAGCAATCTCCAATTTTTCTGATTAGTAATTTGTATATTTTTAGATAGTTCTAATCATTTAAAAAATATGATTATTTCTTAGCTGATTTCAGATATTAGACTTGCACATCCTATGATTGCAATATGCATGAATCAACTTTTTATTCTCATCAATTGCAGAAAAATTTCCATTGCATGTTTTGATTCAGATTTTTTTTTATTAGTTAAAATTTTAAGTATTTTTCTTTAGTTTCAGAAATGATCAAATATTTTAATATTTCTTTAATATTTTCTGTCATCTGACTGTAATGCAACATGATCATAATACTACTCTCCATCCAGCTTTTTCTTAATGCTGCATCACATCTTGATGTTTTAATGCTATAAAGAGTGGTATTTTGTCTAAGTGGCCTTATTTATTCCAATAGTGAACAGGATTTGGAAAATTTTTTAAATTATAAAAGAAATTATTGATTTATTTCAATGAATATCATATTGTTCTAACACTTAAAAGTTGGGGGTCAGCTTATATATGGGTTTCACATTTTTACCAATTTTCAAACTTTGAAATAAAGAGGTCAGCTTATATACAAGTATATATATAGTAAGTATATAGTATAATATCTATAATTCAATTAATGATAAAATCTATTTAACCATGAAAATTAGCTATTATATTTTGATATTATGATATATTTTATTTGAAATTTGAATAATCAGTTTCTTTCTTTTAAGTTATCATTTAATATAAAATAATATAACAAATGATTTCAAAAAAAAATTAACTAATAAAAATCTGTGAAGTTGCAGAAATCCCCTTCACATCCCCAGTCTCCTATATTCTTTGATCTGGTATCAATTTGCTTAATTATCTCTCTATAAGATAACTAAGCAAATTGATCTCTCAATTATGAAAGAAAAATAAAACTCCAAAGTTTTATCAACTAAATTATTATACTGAATGTTATGATTAAAAATAGGTACTTCTTCATCTTTACAAGTTACCTTGTTCCTGAATCAAGCTCATTAAATAGGAATTCATAAATCAAGGATCAATTTCCTATAATGTTATAAGTTGGAGTTTGGTTCTTATTCTTATATTATAATTTAAAATTAAAATAAATAAAATAGTTGTAATGCTCAGAAATTGAATGAAAATTGGAAAGTGATGAAATTCCAAAATAATTGTTTAATTATTTTAATTTTAAAATAATCTTGTAAATATCTTTCTCTTTGTCACTCTAAAACAATTCAAGCCTGGATTTTATATACTACTTATCCATACATACCTTGCCATCTATAAAGAATTCCCATTATTCCTTTTTTGTGCTGAGATAAAATGATTTTAAACCATACCTGATTTTAGATCCTGACAGTAGTATTTAATCTAGTAATATTACTATACTTTGAAATTCTTGTGATTAAACAGAATTTTCTTATAGGAATATTAAATTAATTATATACAACAGTCAAGAGCCACTGTATTAAAAAATTATTTCTATATTAATTCAATTTAGTATGTTAAAATATATTAAAGATTGAAATATTAATCAATATATAACTTACACAATAAAACTCTACATTTTATAAATTTAAGACAATTATACCACTGCTCACTGTTGTAAAACATTAGATTAACAAAAATGTTTTCAAAAATCATATATGTTTTATATAATATTAACAGATAAATTTTAGTTATTACATTGATGATCTATAAATGCCATATATACTCATATACAGACATACCTTGCTTCATGGCACTTCTCAATTATATTCTGTTTTTATTTTATATATCAAAATGAAAATTATCTGCAAAATAATACTTAGAGTAGTTATATAAAATATAAATTAACATATATACAGAACAAGCCTGCAGCCATCCTGAAAAACTGAAGGTGTGAGACTTAGAGTTAAACCTAGATCCTCCAAGATGATATGTAAATGCTTTAAAATGTGACCATAAGGTTGAATATTTAAACCTAGCTGTTATTGTACACTTAATAATAGTGTATATATGTTTTTAGGCTTTTATGTGCATTAGAAAATGAAAATAAGGTGTTTCGCTTTAAAGCAGTAATCTGAAATGTAACCATTGCAACAACAAGATATACCTGATTTTTAAACTTTGAAGCCAACTCATGACTTCAGAGTTTTAAAAATCAGTAAATTTTTGAAACCAGTGTATTAGATAACTCCTGAACTTTTAAGTGTTAGAACAAATATATAACATTCATTGAAATAAATACAGTTTCTTTTAAAATTTAAAAAATTTTCCAAATCCAATTCACTATTGAAATAAATAAGGCCACTTAAATGAAATTCTAGACTTATAACATTGAAATATCACCATGCAATCTAAGAGAAAGTTAGATAAAGAATAGGATATCATTGTGTCACATCTCATCTAGTTGCATTTCTATACAATATAATTTTATTAAAATATTTGTTTGGTCAAAGAAATATTAAAAGTTTCAGTAAACATATTTCAATAAAAATATTTAACAAAATTTAAATGATAAAAAAAAAATCAGAATTAAAACATATAACAAATATTTTATTGCAACTGATGAAAGTGAAAAGTTGACCAGTATATACAATCATTGAGAGCACAAATCTGATATCCAAAATCAGCTTTTTAAATAATCATCTTGTATTTTCTAAATGATCAGAATTATCAGAAAATGAATAAATTGTCAATAAGAAAGATCAGTACACAGATTGCTACATTTTCATTTAATATTAACTAATGATATATATAGGAATGACTGCCATGTTTATTTGCTAAAAAAATTGATTTACATATTTCTGATCTTATTCATCTAATTATTTTCCTATTCTTATTGGGTCCTTCACAATAAAATATCAGTTTATTGTGAAGGATCCAATAAGAATAAGAAAATTGAATTTTTGAATATATTTAAATATAAGTAATCACCCACATCCATATATTTTTAATATAACTGATAAGAAATAGGCATTTTTTATTAATAAATATGGTAGATTATGCTGCTCTCATAGGATGTGCTAATAGTGCAATGAGGATGGAACACATCAGATTTCTATATTTTCAATCATATTTAATCAGTATTCAATAATTAAATACCTAAAAAATATTAAATTATATAGTCATACATATTCACATATTTTCAACAATAAAATCAAAATATATACAAATTTTTGTTAGAAACAAATATTAAAGATTATGCAGTTGGTGTGAAGGTACAACAGAAATGCACCATGATTGACCAGCAAACCATATAATCTTTAAAAAATTTTCTAATTTTTTTATTCATATAAATTTTGAATGAACAGGGTGTCGACCCCATTTATTCAAAATTTTTTCCATAAAAAAATCCTTTGGTTTATACATAAGTATACATGATAATTTAAATTATAACAATATTTAATTAATAATGCTTACATTTATATGATGGCAAACATATGAAAGATTTATTCAAAGTAAAAATCCTTTTTAATTGACAACATGCATGTAAAGTGATACATTCAATGGAACTGAAAGTTTCTTCTTTCCAAAGATCTGAACTTAAGACTTCCAAATCAAAGCATAAATTTATCCACTACAAAGAAATTAATAATATATAAATTTAAATATTTTAAAAAATTAAAGAAAATAATAACAATTGAATATTTTAATAATAAATAAATAAAAATGATTATACTAGAAATAGCATATATAAGGAAAAATCATATGATTCAGTCTCCCTTAAAAAACATATTTTGTTAATAAGAATGGATATAATAATCTAATCCTTATAAGCTTTAACAAGATAACCACATTTATTCATTTAAATAATTCTATACACCAAATGTATAGAAGCCAATCAGTTACCAATCACATAGGAAAACACTAACTTTCCAAATATACCTCATATTATAATTATATTCAATTTTATATTAGAAATTTATATCAAATATTAATATATAAGTGGATAAATAAAATATATTTATTTGAAAATAATGTACTTACTGTTCCTTTCTGTTCCCAAATAAATGGTAACTTTGCAAGTAATGGTGTAACATGTAGATTTTTCTGAGATGTTGAAACAACAATTCTTTTTCTATCACCAGATGCAAGAGCAATTCTATGAATAATGTGAATAATAAATATTTTTTTTAAATTACATTTTTAATTATTATTAAGTAAATTTAATATTGATTTATATATATACAATTATTAAAAGCAAGATACAAATTATTCAAGATTAATAATTTTAATATTTCGTCAGTTCATAAACAGCACTATTCGGCAGTCACGTTTTTCTCAAAGTTTTTTTATTAACACAAGATGAAACGAACGTTTTCGGTGGATCTTATCCACCCTCTTCAGGTTACAAGATTACAACTTATTCGACAGTTGTAGAACAATAGAA
>WUQG02453418.1:0-12787 GCA_011317285.2 Androctonus mauritanicus | reverse complement strand
TGCAACTTTATCAGTGAGTTTTAATAGGTATGGTATACAAAGAAAAAACGCATTTGTATTATTATTAAATTAAATTATGGGCCGCAAAAAGTGAGGTCGCAGACTGCATGTTGGACAGCCCTAATATAGACATTACAATCTCTGATACCTCCAAGTTGGTGCATTTTCTGATTGTTCTGATAAATGAGCAAATAACAATTATTATGCATTATTTGGGAAATAATATTTTTGATTTCAATAATCATTGTGTACTATACTCAAAAGAAACACAAAAGAAATTTCATTGTATTTCTCATTTCATTAAATGAAATGGGAAATTCAATGAAATTTCTTTTGTGTACTTAATTTTGATTTTTTTAATCATGAAAACAAACAATATCAGAAGTTTGTTGCTCATGCTATCATGCTGAAATTTCTTGGATCCCTTTTTTTTAATTCATTTTAATTTTAAAAAGTTTTATTAATTTTTTAGAGATTTATTAGAATAATAATGCATTTGTATATCTCACAGTATCTAAAAATAGGAAATATATTTTTTTTACTTTTTTAGAATAATATTCAGTAATAATATGTAGTACTTTAATTTCTTCTCTTCATAAATTTATGTATATCTATTTTGATAAAAATAATTTGAAAAATCAAATTATGAAAGTTTATATTATAAAGATATAAAGAAATAGAAAGTAAATTTTCAAGAGAAATTTATAAATTATTACTGTTAACTTATATAGATAGTTCTCGACTTATGATGGGGTTCTGTTCAGTTTCCATCGCAAGTCGATTCATCAGAATCTGATGTAAGATGAGGACTTTTTTAATTCTTGATTTGTTCGATTTCTGTTTAATATTTTCATAAATTAGGTTTCTATTTAACTTAAAATAGTTAAAAATGTATAAATTTACATAAACATTTATAAATTATTTATTAGCACATATACAATTAAATATATAAATAAAAAATTAAGAAAGAAAAAACTACTGATGAAAAAGTTTAAGAATTTAAGTTATTTTTTCATCAGGAGTATTATTTCTCTTACTAGGCATAATAAGGTTATGATAAGATACAAAAATTCAAAGAGAGAAATGAACACTTCAACTACTGATTAGCAATTAATGTGCCAAAGGCTGTGATATGTTAGAAGTGGGTGATTCACACTACAGCTATTGCATATTGTTGAAAGACTTTGCTTTGCTTGCCAACTAATGGTGATGTTGCAATGCATATATAAAAGCAATGCGATAATGTATGTATATGCAGATGATGAAGTTAAATTAGAGAATTTTTAATAATTTTTGGCCATCGTAAGTGCAAATTGTCATAAGTGTGAATCACTGTAAGTCAAGGACTACCTGTATATATATTGCCTCATATATAAAAATCACACACATCTGAGAAATAATATTTCTAAACAAGTTTTGTGAACTTAATTATTAATAATAAAGAAATTTAATTTTTATAAATCAACAATGAAAAAAATATAACTTTTGAAGATGCAAACTTAACAATTTCATTGTTATAGTAAATTATGATAGAGTTCAATTGGAGTTCACTCACTGCCTTCAACTATTGCGTCATTTTAATAATTGTCTTAAATAATTAACAATACTGCAAATTGATTTCATACAAAATTTCAATAATAAATGAATAGTGCTTTAAATTTTGCTAGCAATATAAAATCTACTGAGATTTTACAAACACAGTATAACAATATAGATTATCAAGAAATATTGCTTTGCAATGACTAATTGATATATTTTTAAGTTAATTTATAGTGTAAATAATTCAAATCAATGTTATTTCTCAAGTTTTTAAAATTAAGAAACATTTTTAATATGTTATGCCTTATTAACCTTACATATTAAGTTATATAATCTACTTTATATAAACAAAATATAAATGAAATAATGTAATATATTTTTTAAAATTTTTGGATAAAAATCGATCAATAATCAGATTTTTAATTTTATGAATGTAAAATATTTATTTCAAAACGATTTCTTACTAAATTGTGCTTCTTTTCCTTGTAACTCAAACATCTTTTTATTTAACTGATGATTATTTGGATTAGGTAATGACAGAACTCTTGAATTATCTAAACACATTTCTTCAGGTGATGTACTAATTACAGGACTTATAGATTCATAGCACATCAAATCATGTCTGATATCTATAAAATAATAATAAATTTTAAAATTAAATAAATAATTATGAAATAAAATTAATTTTTTTTTTAAACAAAGATTACTTTTAATTTGCTTTTTCTAAATATATTATATTAAATTACAATTATGTTAAACTAAATATGTTTCACAATTTCACTTATAATTCTATTAATATTCAAACTAAAAACATAACATGAGGAATAAGAGAACAAACAGAAATAATCAGAAATGTTTGTATTTGAAATAAATTATCTGTTTTCCTAATTCTTATAGAGTTTTATTTAAATTATGATTATGTCTAAGATAATTAAATTTACTTTTGTGATATTTATATTTCAAAATATATACTGAAATGTAAATATTCTAAAATATAACTGTGAAAATATCTAAAGATTAATATCACCATAAAAATAAACTTTAATCTTAATCATTTATAATTTGACTATTTCAATATGTCTTGCAAGTATATTAAAGTGTTAATACAAAATGAATTTATCCAATATTCATGTTATGTATTATTGCTGAAGTTTAGAAATAAATCAAATTGATTTATTTCTAAACTTCAGCAACTTTACATTATTATATTTAAAAATTTTTGTTTTTAATTTGGGCTAAAGTCAAATAGTTTAAAATCTTCCAAATATACACTTAATATATATATTAAATATTATCTCCAGCAAATTTTCAAGTCTGCAATCTTACAGAAAGCAAAAATTTTAAATCTTAATGGCATAAACCTTTTAGAAAGAAACTTGAATATATATATATATATATAAATTTTCTAATGGCATTAAGGCTGTAGGTATTTTGCTGTTTTATCAAAAAACAAAAAAACAGTATAGTATTAAGCAGAAAAATCCTTTAATACAAGAGTTTTTCTGCCTAATGCAATACTTTTTCTTTTGCTAATGGCATGACCAGAAAATAATTTGCTTTGTTCTTTAATTATGTAAAGATGTGCAAATATAAAAAAGCTTTTAAATTAAGAGCTTTCAATAATAATATGAAATTTTAGAGGAAATAAATTGTTTTTTAGAGGTATTTTTGAAATCAGTATCAAAAGATCTTCCCTCCTTTATTAAAATTTCATGTATTTTTATTCAGATATTTAGTTATGTGGATCAATATGAACTGTCTTTTTTCTATTTTAATTGTGTAAAAAAATCAAAATACATTTTAATAAATATAATATTCCTCCTTTAATTTTTGGTAAAAGATGATGATTAATTTGAAATAGCATAATTGATTACAAAAATCCTATTTTTTAATTTAAATAATTTAAAACTAGACAACAGTTATAGCAATTCTTTATTAAGTTATATATATATTAATGAAAATATGTATTTTTATAAATTATAATATATCTGTTAATCTCAGTCAATTGGTTTGATTTTTGGGAACTCTATTTAATTATTGATTCAATGATTTGATTTGAAAACATTTTATTGTTGACATATTTTCTAAAAGTTAATTCTTGTTTGATATTTATTTCTCTCTCAAAAAAATAAGCTATTAAACAAAATTATAAAAACTTTATATGATTTTTAGATAATCTTTCATAATTCACAATTAATTTTTATGTAAATAAAAAATTTTAATGATATTTAGAATTTATCTGTTATAGTGTAAAAATTTAATTATTAGTAGTAACAATAGTTTATAAATTTTATTTTATGATAAACCACATTTAAAATTTATGTAAGATTATATAAAACAATTTAAAAACTTTTTAAATTCTTCTCCTTAATTACAATATGTCACCAACTTATGCAGTTTGACTTAAGAAATTTCATAGATATATGAATATACAAACTATTTTTGTTGAATTTCCATAAACTGCAAATGAAAATTCATTGAAAAATTTACTTTTTTTTTTAATAAAAGTATCACTTATGGCCTTAAATTTTCTTATCTATGCTTAAAGTATGCTTATAAATTTCATTTGGCCATTATGTTTGCTGCTGCATCTATTCATGTATATCAATTAAGCATTATTAAAATTATGCAGTTTTTGATTTGTATTGAATTTTTTGGATAAATTAATTATGCAAGTTGAAGACCAACTGTATTCAAAATTCCAGATCAAATTCTTATTAAAAGTTACAATTCTTATTAAAAGCTTTTTTATAAAAATTAATGAAATTAATTGTTTTAAATATTAAAATTTAAATTTAGAAAATAAATTGTAAAATATAAATGCAAAAGTACTACTACTGCTTTAAATTTTCCTTAATAATGCTTAAGATCACAGCACATGAAGCAGTGAGATAAAATTAAGGTTTATTAACAACAAAAATGTTTTCAATATCAGCTATACCATCTTCATTTTCATCTTTGATTTTTTTAAAACGCTTCTAATTCCATTGTTCTGTTATGTGCAACTGAAGATGGTATAGCTGATACCAAAAATGTTTTTGTCATTAATAAACCTTAATTTTTTATCTCATTGCTTCATGTGCTGTGATCTTAAGCATTACTAATTATTAAATACTAGGTGGCATCACCTTAGCCCAAATTTAAATTAATTATTAAAAATTTGCAGTCTAATTCCAAATTATTACATAAGGAATTACAATATATTTGTAATTTGTATAATAAAACAAAATTTATGAAAATGATTCAATAAAATTAAAATATTTTAAATTAATATTAAATAAGATAAACATTTGAATAAAAGCAAATCAATCTGCTATCAGATTTTAAAAAGTTATTTTTATTATATTATAAACATCTAAAAAGTGTAGTCTGACCAGAGTAGGATGATGGTCATCCATCATCCTACTCTGGTCAGACTAATGCATAAAAATATCATGTGACACTAGAAATGCAATATAAAAAATTGGTGAGAACTAATAGTGATTCTACTCTTCAGTTTCTATGACTGTGGAAAAATTTATTGTATTTCTAGTCAAATTAATTTCCTTTTTAACAATTTTCATAATGGCCTAAAATCAATGAATTATCTTCATTTCAATAGGTATTTAACACATACTAATTTTATTGTGAATACTAACCATTCTATTTTGTTTAGACTTTCTATTAATTGCTAGTTAATATTGTTAAAAAAGAAAGAATTAACATTTAGAGCTCTGATGCTAATTCAATACATGACTGGCTATTTTTCTTCCTGCACTCCATAGTCATGTATATTTTAACAGTCTAATTTCCTTATTTTTACTTATTTTAAAAATTATTTCTCAATATATCAATTTTTTATCATATTATTCATTCTTTTGCTAAAATGTGAATTTTTAAATAAATTTTTAAAATAATCCTTTATTCCAATTTTATCGGAATCATTTAATACAAATGTCAACTTGACCACCAAAAATTCAAGAATCTCTCCTACAAATTAATCTGAGTTCTTATATCATGTTCCACATCTGCTTCTTAGTTTATATTTATGTTATTTTTCAGATATCTTGCTCCAATAAATTATAATTTAGAAAGTTTGACCCCTTATAAATATTATTATTTTGGTGTTTTTTCACACACAAAAATTTGATAAATTAATTTTATTTAAAAATTTTAATTTATCATAGAAACAAAGCAACCAATCCCACACTTGATGATGACAAGAAGTCAATGTTCTAGATTATGGCAGGAAAACTCAGCTGATTATGACATCACCTGATCATCAGCTGTTTATATTAGTTAAATTTTAAAATATAACAAAAAAATTTATATAATAAAGTAATTTTTGTTATCTTTAGTCAAAACAAGTAATTTGTAGACCATTTGTGTATAATTATCGATAAAAAATGTCCAATATGGTCAACTACATGATCTTAAGCTATGGACTAATTACATTATGTTAATCTAAAGGGAGAGTCATGACAATCTATTCTTTTTGTTTGAAAATGTTAATATTACTATATTTTTAATTATTTTTAGTAAATTTAATGAGGTTAGAATGATTAAATACAGAGAACTAATTCACCATCCATCATTTTTAAAAAGCACTGAAGCAAATCTCGAGTAAAAAACTGTAAAATGCAATAATTTATCAAAAATCAGTGATAAATCTAGCATACAGATGGCATGATTGTTACTATGTATACAAATTACAGCAATATTTATTAATAAAAATAAATTTTCAAAAAAGTTGCCTTTCTTGTACTAATACTTGCATACTAATATTTCTTATAAAATAAAATATTTATTGTACATTATTTTAAGAAAATAAGAAGAAAAATGGCTAATAAGCAATTATTTATGTAGTGGAATATCTTATTTCATTTGCCAGGAAGGAGAGTATGATTGAATGTTTACACATGATATCAGATTAGGCTTAGCAGCATCAAATTATAATATAAATTGTCTTTGTTAGCTGGAAAATTTTTTTAGAATTATCAAGTATTTGGTATTATTAGATACTAATATTCTTGATTATATTCTGTATATAAAAATTTTTCTTATTTGATGCAGGAATCATTAATAATTTGACAAAATGTATAATATTTATATATGCAAATTTAGCTTAATAACTTTCTTAAAATTTTTTCTTTTTCTTCTTTTGATTCTTAATCCAAAATTAAAACACAATATCAGAGTACAATATATTGCTAACAAAATTCAATTTTTCATACCAAAAAATTAAAATGTAAAAAGTTAGAGCAAAAAATCAAAATTGTACAATTATTAGAAAAAGGGGCATATAGACTAATGAAATAAAAGAAAAAAAACACAAGAGTACTAAAAATTACATGATATTTTAGTCTTCACTGTTATTGTTTTAAAGATTATAACACCACAAGTAATGAGTTTTCTAACCAAAAACTCAGTATTTAGACTATAAAAAAAATGCTGTATACCAACATGACTGCTATTATACATTATATCATGGCAGCTATTATAAATAATTGTTATAATAAATATGAATCATCACAAATTGGGAACTATTCTCTTTATATATATTTTAAAATTTTCATAAAAATTAAATAATCTAAAATATTTTAAAATTTTCATAAAAATTAATCTTTGTGGGATAAATAAAAATAATAAAATCAAATCAATCTTCAGCATATTAAAATATTTAGATTTCAGCCAGTCTACTGAAAAAAATTATTTAGGCAAAAAAAACATTTGTTAAGTTACTATTGCATAATCAATGACTTTCTACTACTTGTAATAATAATAAAAAAAATTAAAAAGCATCACTCATATCCTTATAAGAGGTTGAGCAGTACTCAAAGGAAAGAAAAATAAATAAAAGACAGGGAGGAAAAAAAAATTCAAATGCAACCAATTAGATGGTGACATACATCCCTATCTTTTACACAGTATACCAGCTCTTCTACAGTCATTCTTTTTTCATACATGTCCACTTCTTATGAACATTCTAAAACTCATTTCCTCAGACAGTCATTTACTTCTTATCTCCATTCTTTCTTATATCTTTCTTTTCCACATTTACCCTCTACATATCCAACATATACTTGCTTTGTTAATTGTTCTTCACTCATTCACTCCACAGCCATTTCAATGTTGATTTATTGCATCTATTACACTCCTTTTTTACTTCATATTGCTTTCATATTTTGTCATTTGAGACAAATTCATATCATTCTAATTACACCTCTCAATATCTCATCTCCACTGCACTCAAACAGTTTCTATGCCTTATAATAATAATAATGATGATAATAATAATAATATAATAATAATAACAACAACAACACTACAAAAGGCATCACTATTCAATACATATAACATAGTAAGAAAGTTTCTCAGCATTCACACAGACAGTTAACACACAACTAAACATCACAAGCAGCTATGTCTTAACTCTTGTCCAACATAGCACTTTGCTCCAGAGTTATTTCATGCTCACATTGATAAACAACATTAATAATAATAATAATAATAATAATAATAAAATACCTACATAGTACTTGTTTGATTGCTATATGGTCTGTTATCTCCTGATACTTGTGTAGAAGAATTATAATTGACAGAACTTGTACTGTAAAAATAAAAATATTTACATTATAATAAGCTGTCAAATAATGAATTCCAATTTTCGATTAATAAAAATCTATTAATGCATATTAGAAAATAGAGAATTTATTTATAAAATCAAAGTAGTTGATAGAAAATGTTTTGAGTATAAATAAAAGCAAATTCATTTCCATAATATAATAATAATCAATTTTTATTAGTAATGATTATACAGATTGCTGAAATAAATTCTTTTCTGTAACTTTCATCTTTTATTATTTCATTTGTAGAGAATTACAGTATAAAAGTAAAAAATATTACAAATTCTCTCTAATCAATAAAAGATTTAAATTTTTGGAATCTTTACATGAATTATTATGTAATTATTAGAGCAAAATTAAAACATTAATTTATCTTTACATAAATTAATGTTGTTTGATGTATGGATGCATACATGTATGTAATGTATAAAACAGGAGTTTCCCTTTATATTTTGATAATTATATATAATAACTACTTTAAATCATTTGACTTATGATATTCCAAATTATGATATTTTTCTCAGCATATTGGTTAAAACTTTTTTTTATTAAATATTTACACTTTATATTTGTCAATCAGATGACTGCTTACAGTAAAGTAACTGCTTACCATTTTTGAGGATAAGATTAAATTTAAGATTTTTTTTCATTCTCAGGTGCAACGAATAATAAGTTTAACAATTATTCTTGTCCCATGACATTCATTATAATAGAGTTTCACTATTTCATTCTTATTATTATTATATGAGTTTTATTTTTATATATTAACTATGAATACACTGTTTGAATACAAATATTTTGTGGATTTATCCAGTAATTCTACTTCGGATTAAAAAAAAAGCATAAAAATTTGAAGAAATAAATCTTATATGCTGGTGCAGATTACTATCATTGTTGATCATTATAACTTATGATTTATTCAACATATGATGGAGTTATCAAAACAATTCTATTTAAGTAGAGGAGAGCTGTAATAAAAGCACAATATGAATGGTAACTAATAACAGATAATTAACTCTTGTTACATCTGTATTATAACAATGATGATACAAGTATTATTATATAAAATATTGTATATTAATCCTTTAAAAATTCATTTTCATCCAAACCTATTCCTCTCAGATTAAATTATATTTAAGCAAATTATTTTTTCTTTGCAATAATGTTTTTTCCTTATATTAAGATATCCAAATGAAAATTTTCAATCTTTTTAAGAGTAGAATTCTCTAGAATCTCTCCTATTTTAATATTTAACAAATAATTTATTATTAGCTATTAAAGTTATTAAATTAATAATAAATTTAATAGTTAATAAATTTATGTATGCTTCCTTTCGAATTCATATCATTTAGAAACATTCCCAAGAGATATCCCTGGATTTCCAATTTCCTGTCATCTAAGGCTCCGTCTTATCTACAGACCAGGAGATCAAAGTTGTAGTCTCTAGAAAAGAGGTTCTCAATCTATAAATATGCATACACCTGGTGGTATGCGATAGATTTACAGGTGGTACTTGAAAGATAAATAATTTTTCAAATAATAAAAAACTGGTATGTAAAAAATTAAAACTATATCTCCATTATATCAATTACTAACTTTGTCAGCTCTTTGTCATAGACAAAAATGTCCAACTGCACTCTAGGTCATATGCCATTTTATATTATGCTGGGACTTGCACCATACTGTGCAAGTCCCAGCACAATGGTTTTTACACCTTATAGGTTAGTTTGGAGTTTGCTATAGTGGGAAATAATATGAGTGCTCAGCTCATGGCAGGCAATGTTAAATTACAATTCAAGAATAATGTTTTTCTTCTTCATACAATTACATACAACCACTACAATCTCAATTTTTCAACATGCACCAGTGCAGCTAGGCCTTACATCAAAAATGTCAAATTATTATTGTGACTTATTTGTGAATTATGTGAGGACTGCGATAAATATGAATTGTAATCCCAGTATATGAGAATAATTTAAATATAGTAAGATCCTGACTATATCCATGCAAGGCTAAGACTGATATAATTATATCACTAGCTGGCATACCACAATTATTATAGTAATTATGTTTTGGTTATCAAAAAAACTAAAATGAATATTTTTTATTCATTTACCTAATTTTATTTTGATGCTGAAATTTTTTATAAATATAGTGGAAAGATATTCTTTGGGTAATATGTGGAGCCAAAAGGTTGAGAACTGCTGCTCTAGAATAGATAAGTGTATGTACACACACACACACACACACACACACACACACGCACGCACGCACACACACACACACGCACGCACGCACGCACACACACACAAAAGGAAGATGAAATTAATTTAAAATGAATAAGGATGATAAACAGTAAAATTTTAATAATCAATTAGATATATCAATTCAGTACTATTTCTTAATTATACATTTTGAAAAATATATTGCTTCTAAATAATTGTAAAAAATAATCTAAAACAGCATAAATTAATAATAGGAATATTTTAATGAGTTCATAGATACGAAACATTTTTTGTTAAAATTCAACAATCATTAGTTGTTTTAAATATTAAAGATACAAATATAAAATAACAATCGAAACATTGGTCTAATATGATCTTAATCAAAAATGTATATTTAAAATAAATTTTATATAGCAATCTATCCATATAGAGTTGATCATCATATCATGCAAAATAAAAATAGATTAGCACTAAAATATTGCAAAAACTACATAATTGAAATCATCTAGAAACATTCATTACCCTATTTTTATCAACAATCTTTAAACTAAAGAGCAGTTTGAATAGAATAGAATAAAATAGACATATGCTTGGGAGAAGGCATACATGGCTGGCTTTTAATTACATTCATAAATCTTTGCAATCATCTTCAAAAATGATAATACTTCCTGTTTTTCTAGCTTTTTTTGAAATTTGTATAATCTTTAATGATCTTATTTCTGTCTCATGTAACCTCTATATTGTATTTATTTATAAACCTTTCTTGTCAAAATAATTTAATACAGAAATCCCCCGAAACATATTGTTCTATACTTGTCTTTTTCTCAGACCAAATTTTATTAATCAAAGTATGAAAATTCATCTCTGTATTGTATTACATTATTATTATGTTATAATAAATTATTATCTAAATTCCAAATAATTTGCATCTCTCATAAACAGATGATGTTTGGATACAAGACAATCTAATTCAGAACAGGTATTCTATCCTGAATTCTCTAGATGGAAAGCAGAAATGTTTCTGCTAATTTATAGCAGAAACAAGTCAGCCAGATGAAAGGGTGTTTTTTTTTTCATCCTAGGCAACTTCGAATCAATTCAAAGTTCCATACTTCTAAATTTTTTCAAGGAGGATCTGTGCCTGATCATTCTTCACTTCATAAATGATCCTACTATAAATATAAATGGCCAATGATAAATGCTGGAAAAGCACTTGTATTTATAATCTCTGGTAGATAAGCAACATAAAATAATAATAAATATCTACATAGATGTAGATGGATATAATGGGTCTGGATAAAAATTGTTGCCAAATACACAGTAATACTATATAAATTATTAAAGATACAATTAATATCAATAAAAATTATTATATAATTATAACAAACAATAAATTTATCAATCAACATTAAAAAGCATTGTAAATGAGGAAATTTATTGGACTATATTAGTATTTATTTTTTTTATTCATTTCTCATAGCAAACTCTTACAATATCTTATATATTTTCTTTGCAAGATGAAGAATAGATAATCTTATTTTTAAATGGATATCTGGATTTCATGGATTATCTTTTATAAGCCAATGTCATGAGTATAGTATGATATTTCTAAGGGGGAATTGAACAAAAATTTGCTAACTTTCTATAAATCACATTTTTCTAATATATTTAAAGTAATTGGCCTAAGTAAATCACAGCTTAGTTATATTGGGATTAGAAATCCATAATATGAGGTCCCAGAGACCTTTAATGACACTTGCTTTGGATTAAATAGCAAAAATACATTAAATATAAAAACTGTTAAAATAAAAGAGAATTAATTAATTAATTGATAAAAATTAATCATTATGGTGAATTTTGCCTTATGTCTGTTAGTTCCTTATCAAAAACTGAAAGCTCCTGCAAACAATTCCTTCTTGAGAGAGAATAAATACCACCAGTTCTTGATTCAAGGAATGGATACAGAGGAGAACAGTTAGAGAAGAAGTTTATAGTTAGTAGAAACTAATAAGAAACGATCATGTAGGAATTATGAAAAGAGTACAACTTGTCCCATTGGGGGTGGCTGGCAGTGATGGTGTATAATGAAGAAGACTGATAGTAATGGTGGATGACAATGCTGACAGAGACGACAAATGTGGGACTGTATTTAGAACTGTGTTAAGAACAAATGAACAAATTAATGTTTAATTTGTGACTTAATTAGATGAACAGCACTTAATTTGCAGAAATTAAATAGTCTCTCAGGTATGTGCAGGAAGGTCACAGCAGAACTCTCTCTTTTGAAGATTATAATAGTTCTAAATTGTTATTGTATTATTTGTTATTAGTATTAAGTTTAACTATTTCTATAGTTTGATTTACATATTATATTATTGTCAAAAGAAAATATAATAAAAGGGTTATAACACAGTCCTT